>JAPMOQ010059003.1:381949-429600 GCA_026543055.1 Argiope trifasciata | reverse complement strand
CATATAGTCCTATTCTGATCTGTGATTTCATTAAAATATGCAAAATATAATACTTTAGCATTTAAAAAAGGAATGACGTTTTCTATTTTATAAGAAAATCTGTAAAGATAAAATCAAAAAGTAACTTTTAATTAGAAAAAGTATTATTGCTATCAAAATATTTATTAGGCAATCATGTAAAATAAAAATAAGATGAATTTTGTCTCTAGAACAATAAAATACAAGCATGAATATTTCGTTGATTTATCAATTAATCTTTGGTTTGTGAAAGCACCATGTCCATTTATGAAAATACTATAATTATTGTTACTTACCCTTTTCTTCATCGTCAGCGAAGGCGACGGCAAAAAGGCACAACTGCAAATAAAATTTGGCGCTTTAAATTGAAAATACTTTCACATATAAAAAATAAACTTGTTATTCATATTTCTTTCAATATTACACGAGCCATTTATTTGTAAAATACTTCATAATTTCGGAAGAAACTGGTCATTAAAAATAATTTAGTGAATTGAAAATCAAAATATTTTGAGTTAAAGAATTATCATCATTTTATAAATTTCGGTGCCAATAGGCTTCAAAAACTGCAGATGGCATAAATGAATATTTCAAATTTAAATACATATTATTCTATTTTACTAACCCTTTTCAGAAGCAGCTATTTTAATTTGTTAGTGTTTGGTCGATCAAATCAATCGGATTTTGTATAAATGTATATGAACCAGATTTTGCATATGTATACATCAATCTGATTTGTATATGTGTACATCAGTGGGATTTGTATATATGTACATCAATCGGATTTGTATATGTGTGCATCACTAGGATTTTGTATAAGTGAACATCAATCGGATTTTGAATCGGTTTTTTGATTCATTACATAATCGCATAGTTTTAAATAGTGTTGATACATAGGTCTTTCTGTCCTTTTTTTTTATTTCTCCCATTGGAATTCCATTGCTTTTTGTAGATTTTTATCGACATATTGATTTTCTGTTGGAGTAATACTTGCTAGAAATTTTTAAACTAAAATTACTTTATTGAAATTTGTATTTACTAAGTTGTGTGTATTGATTATGTATACTTTTAGGTTTCGATTAGACTAATATTTATTGTAGTCATTTAATTTGTTATGTAAACTAAAAATAAAGAGTCGAGTCTTCCAAAATTGGAGAATTCTTCCCTCCACCCATGACTATTATTTCCAGTACGGTGATTGGTTCTCACTTCCCTTCAGATAATATTAAGGATGTTTTCTCGAGTTGCCTCACCCCTTAGTAGGGCCATATTTCCATACCCAATTGATGATATCCACTGAACTTTAATTTGCATTTAAACTTTCCTTTGAAAAGCTGCTGTTTCAGCTAATCGGGATTAATTCCCATTTATTTGCATTCTCATTCGATTTGCATTTCAGGCGCATATATTAATCGTCTAATTTTCGAATTCAGACGATGCATGGAAAATTTTATAAACTGAATAAAGGTACTATGTAACAATAATACTTTATGAATCTAATACTATAATACGAAGAATGGTTGCCAAGTCGAAAATCGCAACAGAATTAATAAACTCCGGTAAACTTGGGGGTCTGGGGTTTTTGGCCACGAGGAATCGATTGGCGCCGGTTTTGAAACGCTACGGTCCAGCAGTTCGGAGTTACAGATAGGATATTTTCAAACTTTATTAGTACGCCATAATGGCTACTTAAATTTTCAAGCGGTAACGGGCTGCCATCTATAGCCAATATGGCGAACTAATAAAGTTTTATGTTTATGCTGTTATAGGTTTATAATATGTTTCTTATGTATGTATATATGTTTGGTTTTTCTAAATAAATTTGTCAAAAATATTGAACTTCAACACACTTCAATCTTTACCTTTACTTTACCTTTGTATAGAATAGTTCCCTTTCCAAACTCTAACTTTGTTTAGAATAGTTTACAATGGTGCACTTTAACCGGTTATCTTTTCACCAATGGTTTCAAAAATTTTCTTATGGCATGTATTGTTTTGATAAATCACAATTGAAAATTTAAATCTTCGAGTTAGCTTCGATACCTGTTTTCTCTGAGCGGGGCTCGGTCACCCGCTGGTTACGTAAAATTACTATCTATTTAAGTAATTTATACGAAATCTCTGCGAATCCACTCAAAAATGAGACGTATATTTCTGTTTCATCCCTGATAAGAAATGGATTCGTGCATATAATACACAAGCTGGTACACGTTGCTGCCGCAGAAGAAATAATTTTGGCAACATCGTTTGGAATTTGAAATAGTGACCTTGTTTCATTAGGAATGGTATTTATTTTCTTGTCGGCAATGAATACATTCATTGAAGTTGAAGGATATGTGAAGGAGAAGCATAGATAGTATTTATTCTATTTTTATTATTCTATTCTACAAACAAATAGTCATTTTAAAGTCAAAAAAATAATATTAAGTGCAATCAGTTTGTCATTTGGCAATGTTTTATCGAAATAGGACGAACGGTACGATAGGATGTAAAATAGGAACAAAACAAATAGTCCTTTTTATGTATTAGATTTGTGTATTCTTTTAGAATTGTAAAGCTTTCGGAATGGCAGTGAAAAAATTATTTAATGTATCTCGGGATTCGTTTCATATTCGTTCAGTATTAACAAGTTTAATGTTAGAAAATGTGATTAAATTATTTTCTTTTGAAATTGATTAAATATAGAAAATATACGCATGCCATAAAATCTTTAATATAGTTGGAAAGATAATTTTTTTTTAAACTAAGACGGTGCAAAAATAGTTGTACCATAATATTTTCGGAAGTGATTGCAGAAAACGCAAAACTTAAATTATTTATTGATACTTTTTAAAATTTTATTATAGAAAAAATTATTTATAAAAACTTATGTTTTTAGCTAAAATTTCAAGACCATAGGATTGGTTCCCAAAACACTTTCTCGTACACTCTCTAATAAACCTATTAACTCACAGAAGGGCTGACACTGCATTTACATGCATTAGCTACGAAGTATTAACATCTAGTTTCAATTTGGCATCTTTACTGAATCTGTTGGATCTCCTTGACGAGTTATTTGGCGTTTAATCCTTGGTTTATAGATACGGTAAATAGAATCTGAAAATATTTTTATGCTTTAGGTGATTGTATTATGACTATAACTTTCGTATAAGTGTAAGTAATAAGTAATCGAAGTTCCATCGAAATCGGATGGGCGGTACGGCAGCGCATGAGAAACATACACACAAGCATACAATTTTGTTTATATAGACAAGGAACTCCAATACGTATAAAATGCTCATTCATTTGGTATTTTTTTAAATGTCGGCGTAAGAAATTTTCGCCATGGATAACCGCATGAACTTTTTTTACACTAAATTATTGTTTGTTGAGACTTGGTTTCAGTTTTCAAACAATTCATTGAAAAATCATTAAAATAATACTCACGGCAATAATTCCAACAACTTTCATCATGGTGGCAGCTTTTCTGCAAGGAATAAACAAAAGCTTTCGGTTAATGTTCGATAATTATTTTTATTGGTTTAGAATTTAAATAACAAGAACACGGAGTCTTACAAAGATTATATTAGGACAAGCAGCGAATTTAAAATATATTAAAACATCAGAAAATGCAAGCGCATTTTGTGTTCAAAAATTCAGAACTATGACTGAAAATACGAAATATTTCAAAAGAGAATGGTTATATTTTCACAAAACAATATTTATTCAAATTAATTCAAAATACTTTAGTTATATCTAAGTGCATAAAAATAATTTATAATGGACTTTTTTAGAGGGGAATTTATTTTAATTAATCATGAATTTTAATGGTGAAATCTTATATTAATTTATACATATGATTATAAAATTTAATGCATATTCGCCTATTCTGGAAAAACTATAATAAATATAGCATATATTATCAGCAAAAATGAAATATTCAAAATAAAATCATGACCTGAGTCATTTCTATGGAAACTCTTTTTATAATTTAAATAGTATTATATTATTATTTTCAATTAACTGTCTATTAATATTACTTTTTATATCATCATAAATGCAATATGAAACTTTTGTAAAATTACAAAATATGCACAGAGAAAAAAAAACTTAGGTTTTGCCCTTACTATTATAATGAAATTGCACGTTTTCGGTTGCAAAATTTGAAAAGACATTTAATTAATTATTTATATATCTACGTCAGTATGCATATTCGAGAACTAATAAACAAGCTAAGTTGATGAAATAGTACTTATAGTGTAAAAAAATCTGAATCGGAACAATAAGTTTTTAACGACTGAAATTCTTTACAATTTTCCCTGAAAAAAGTTCAAGTGCTACTTTTAATTCTATTAAAATAACCTTTTAGAAATGAATTTCTAAAAGGTTATTAGAAATTCGTTTTTTAATCATTTGTCTAAATGTTAATCTTATACTATAATACGAGGAATGGTTGCCAAGTCGAAAATCGCCCCAGAATTAATAAACTCCGGTAAACTTGGGGGTCTGGGGTTTTTGGCCACGATGAATCGATTGGCGCCGGTTTTGAAGCGCTACGGTTAAGCAGTTCGGAGTTACAGATAGGATATTTTCAAACTTTATTAATTCGCCATTTTGGCTAATAGGTTTCAAGCGGTAACGTGCTGCCATCTATAGCCAATATGGCGAACTAATAAAGTTTCCAGAAGATGATCCGGAACTCAAGGAACTGATCTCGAAGTGGATGATCCATAACCCGTGTGGTGATATGAACCCAAGCGCTCCGTGCATGGTCAGCAAACATGGAAGAGACCAGTGCAGATGGGGATTTCCAATGGAACATCAAGACATGACATCGCTGGTGGACGATGAAAAGCCGAGGTTTAACCGGTTATCTTTTCACCAATGGTTTCACAAATTTTCTTATGGCATGTATTGTTTTGATAAATCACAATTGAAAATTTAAATCTTCGAGTAGCTTCGATACCAGTTTTCTCCGAGCGGAGCTCGGTCACCCGCTGGTGTTAATAAAATGAACAATTTGCATTTTATTTTTTTACAGTTTTATAAAAAATAAGTCGAAAGCTACATTTTTAATTTAATTTACAATTGATATTAAATCGTCAGTCATCCATTTACAATTAATCCTAAATCACCAATAATCTATTTACAGTTTCCAATGGAACAGAAAAAAAAAATAACATTTCTGCTCTCTGGTTTTAACAAAAAGCGTAATATGGCTAGCTAAAATGACTAGATGTTGACATTTAATAAGAAAATTCGTATTTAGTGTGAGGGCTGTTTTCTATTTGATTCACTAATGTCTTTTATTCACTATGCAAATTAATATTTTATTTTTATTTTCTTTTATTATTTTAATAATGGTGTGGGAATGCCATTTATTTATTAAGGTAGGCAATATTTATCGCGGAAAAACATTATTGCCTTATAAAATAAACAGAAAATATAAAGTAAATCCACATTTTAAATATATGTATTTATATTTCTGCCTGTGAAGATTTTAAATTAAAAAAAAACTCTAGTCCGAAGCAAAATAACATGATAATATTTTAGATTTGTTTCATCTGTCTTGTGTTCGCCTCCATCAAAAAAAGTTTAAGGAATAATTTTTGTCATTTGCATAAAAAGATGATTATATGGGAATGGAAAACAATTAATATTCGTCGAAGTATTACTTTAAAATTATATTGTTTAATACAATCTTATTAAAATTCAATAGAGTTTTTTAAAATATCAAAACATGTTTAGTTAATTCAATTTATTTCTTGCTAAATACAAGTATATACAAAGTGTTGGTACTTTAAAGTTAAATTTTTGAGCTCGTTAATTCAGTTCAGTTGAATTTTGAAAGAATACGGAAATCAATAAATATTCATATTCATAATAAGAAGCAAAGGAAATTATGGGACTTTTTATTTAAAGCAAACAAATCTGCAAGTTGTTTTAAAATTCAAATTTTCATTCTAATTGAAATTCATCATTTCGAGTCATAAAATCTGCGTTCATTTCAGCCAAGATACATTTCGAAGCAAGTGAATGAGAGGTAATGGTACTCACCTGGAACTCAAGAGCTTCCTGAACGTCCATATCTGAGGACCTCGTGATTTATATTCAGACGATTTTTCGGGCAGATGTTCGATTTCCCGCTGATGTAGCAGAATCAGTATACAGGTGGAAATATTCTGATCATCCGTTAGACTTTCAACCGAAAGTGAAAAAAAATGTTTCTGATAAAGTTTATTTGTCTTCCACTGTGATTTGCCTGAATATCTTTCTCCAACATTCTTTATCATTGATTTCGAATTTTAAAATTTAAAACTGTGTCAGAATGTTTCTAAAAATGTTTCAGATATCGTCTGGAATGATGTGGAATATCAGTGCATGCGTTTGCAGCAAAGTTGAATAGTAAATTAGATATAACAATTTTTTAACGTAGTCAGATTAAGGCAACAGAATGTTTTTGATAGTCAATAGAAAAGGTATTAAATTCCTTTAATATCGATTAGTATTTTGTTATTTTTACGTTTTCGTATATAGAAAAAAATATGAGAATCGTAAGTATAGATTTCGATCAAATAATCTGAGTTGTTAGCTCTTGAATACTAACGCTTTTTGTTTTACGAATACAAAATGTTTAGAAGCATATTAATTGTGTTTAATTCTAACATCAGATTTTGATAAATATGAAATTTTATAAGTACAACAATAATAATTAAATGCATCGTTGTATCTATGGTGTTCTTTGAATCGATAATACCAGAAAGAAAAAAAATGAGTGGAAAAATTTAATAAACTGTTTTTATACCAAATAGGAGTCATTTCTAAATTTTAAATGAAATCAATTTATAAGAAATCCCTATTATTCTAACATGCATTCTATAGCATGCTATGAAGCATGCATGAAGTATTCTATAGCATGCATAGCATGCTATATAGAAGAATTGCATATAAAGCGTGTCGTATTGTGAATGCATGCTAGAATATAGAAAGAACCGCATTTACCTAATTTTTACATCATTAATATTTACGACATTTTCAAAAAATTACATTTGAGTCTGATGTATTGTGCGCCAATATGAGTCTTGGAAGTTTCTGTGTAAGAGATTATAATTTTTTATTGCAGTTTTCAATACGTTATTTTACAATATAATAATGTATATATTCAAAAAAAATTATATTTTTCCACGCTTTTTCTTAGAAAAGTCTTCTTTAAAAAAAGTTTAATATAATACTATGTTAAGAGTTTTGTGAAATTTTTATAACAAACATACAATTTTATATCATTTTAAAATTCACTTAAAACGGCAGATAAAAAGAATGTTATTTTTTTCTTTTTTATTAAATAAAATTACAACAAGTTTAAACTCGGCTGAATTAAAGATCTTAAAAACAGATTCACCTACGATCACTATAATCACTGAATACAGACTATTTAATTAATGAAACTAATTTTGAATGCCGAAAAATTTTAGAATTTTTATTTCCCGACTTCGCATTAATAAAAAAAATTCTATTTAAAGAAGAAAATTTAAAATTCTTATAATACTATATACTATATTATGCATAAAATGAGAAATAAGCTTTAAATAATGAGATGTCTTTGTAGAATAAAGAAAATCAATATGATAAACTGAATAATATTGAATCGACAAATTGAAACAATGAAGAAAAAAAAATCATTCCAATATGGAATTTCAGTAGTTTTTCACAATTAAGTCTAAATCGTTAGAATTATGTATTTTAATATAAACAAATAAATATACCCACAATTTTTTTTTTAAAAATTTGATAAGCGAATTGAATTTTCATTTTAAATTTAGCTGCTTTAAGGGACCAGCTTTTGACTCAGATTATTGACTTTTTTGGCTGAGAAAATGCTAAATGTTTTTAAAGTTTAATTTTTTATTTGATAAAACTGAAAATCATGAATTTGTAAAGCCTTTTACAAATAAAGAGCTTAAATACTGTAACATCAAAACAAATGATGTGAAAATTTTATTTTTAAATTTTACTTCGTGTAAAGCAATTTTTGATAAGCTGGTTTTAGCAGATAATTTGGCAAAATCATGCGATTTAATCTTTTGAAAAATGAGTTTGAATTTCATCTTCATAATAAAAATATCTGTACAGATTGCATATTAAATTTTTTTTAAAAAAAAATGAAAAAGGAAAAAATTAATTTCACTTTTGTAGAATTTTTAAAAGTTATTCTTCCTTTTTTTTGAATTTTCAGGTAATGTAAAATTCAGCAATAATAGTTTTGGAAAATTTTATCATAAATTTCCATAGTTAAAACATAGCGATTACTCATCTTGCGAAGTTTAAGCCTAATTTCGAGATTGTTTAAACTTTCCGTTTGAAGCCTATTTCCTGATTTCCTCTGCATATTATTTTATTTAATTAAATACAGTTTTTAGAAACAAGAGGAACTCACTCCCGCGCATTTCTAACAATAATTTTGAGTTTAGCTTAGCTGTAAAAATAGTTCAATGAAGTAATCTAAAACGTGTCTAGGGATTTATTTATACCTAATTGTTGCCATTTGGTATTAAATAATAAGAGCGTAAATTGTGCTCTTAAACATTTCTTAACAATTTAAAATAATTTAATATGGATTTGTACAGAAATATATTCAAGTAAATCAAGTAAAAATTTACGATACGTAGTTTAAATTAGCATGTTTAATTCTAAAATACTGATATCTCATATTACGTTTCTTGCAATCATTGTTATGCAAAATAGTAAAAATTACATTTTTAATGACTTAGAGATTTGAATTGTCAGGGAAACGGAACATGAGACAAAACTTAAATGTATTCACTTGCATCAACTAAAAATTTATGCTAAGTGGGTAGAATTTTCATATTCATTTTAAATTGTTGCAGACCCATTCTGAGTTTTTTACAGTCAATGTTAAGCCGAATGAAAAGGAGATGCATTCTTCCTTAATGATTTCATTTATATGTGAAATGAATCATCGAATGAACCACAGGCACATTCGCTTAAATGAAATTGTACACACACACTGGATTTTCTTAATTTTAACTTTAAAAATCCAATTTTTTCGCAGTAGGTCATTAATATGTGTTTAAACTCATTTCAGTGAGAAAAGGCCATATTGCACTAATTATTAATTGACTGGTTAATATTTAATGAGCTAATGAGTATCTTTTTGAACATGCTATCTTACATTCTAATTTGTACAGACACGCAATTCTAGTTGGAAATAATGCCTAATATTAGTCTTCATATTGTGTGCCTCTATCAAATTATAAAAATATATAGTTTCTTTCAACATTTTTTCAGTAACGATAAATAGAAAAAGCGAGATTTTTTTTCTGTAATTTTAATTCAAAATGGATTAAAAGTTTATTGCTATAAACATAACTTTGATGGAGGCACAAAACATCCACTATTTCATATAGATTATTTTGATATAAAATAATTGTATTTGGTTAATTTTTTTCTTGAGTTTTGATTGTTTGAATGAAGCAACATAGTGGAAAAATACCATCCTTCATTAAGTGAGTTTTAATTAAAAAAAACCGAAACAAGATGTTTTAGTAAAAATACCTCAAGAAAAAATTCTTATAATTCGAGAAATATTCCGTATATTGACACCATCTTGGTATCGTTTGAATGTTAAAGGATCAGAGAACATTTTGAAGCAATAAAAAATAATACTCGATATTTTGAACTATTTCCGAACTTTCAAGTGGGTACACACACCTTAAGAAAGAATTTACTATAAGCAGATTGAATTTTCCCATTTCATTTTAAAATATTGCATTTTTTGTAGTCATTGTTTTTCAGACGTAAAGAAATTACATCATGAATTACTTTCTAAGTGATCTGAAATATAATTAATATAGAACGTGTAATTAAATACAAATGCATCCACGGAAATTAAGCAAAATCCTCGGATAACAGAAGTTTAAAAATTCCAATACAAGATATTATTACTTTTACTATTTGTACTATTTTTAAAAGAACTATTCTAATTATGCTCATATTAAGTATATAATAAATGTTATATATATTTAAATAAGTATACAAATGCATTACTCTTCATAATATTCACTCTGATATTGAAAAAGAATTATATGAAGCGAAATACATTTTCATGTTTCATTTGATATAACTTTCTGTGTTATTTAAAAACAACAACACAATCCAGAAAAATTTATTTATGAATTCGATGAATAATCTTTTTTTACACATCGTTTCTCTAAAGTGTTAACATTTTTTTCTGCCTCGGTGAGTTTCAGAAAGTTTATTTGGAAAATCGCTCCCAAAATGTCTCGAAGCATCTTGTTATTTCCCACTATCAATGAAAAATTTGGAAATGAAGTTTATTCCAGACAACCTTCTTTCTCCAACTGCTTCACGACGTTGTTCAAGATGCGCTGCAGCGGTTTGTCGCTGGCCGTTCTGATGGGAGTCCACAGATGAACTGCAGAAGTCTGATCCAGTAAGTATCGGTGCCTGTAGGAAAATAAAAAAATACATCATGAAATGGGAGACATTTGTTTAATTATACTTCCTTGGTTGTATAGATATTATTTTTAAACTAGATTACATTAATTACATAAAATCATAGAAATATTGAACAAGGATAACGTTTTAGGATTTATTCGTCTGCCTTGGGTTCTTCTTGTATGCAGCCGACCACCCCACCACCACTGAACGTAGCAGTATCGACAGGATTTGTTGGGGTCGACTTCTGAATAAGTATTGTCCAACCTCACATGGACCGATCAGTCAAACTATCATTCCTTACGAGGTAGTCAACAACTACCTTTCTTCCCATCTGCACACACTCAAGCAGTTGGAATGAAACTGTCCATCTTTAACATCATATCCTTCAGGGTTTTGATATGACCTGGTACCATCAGTACTGTACTTAAATCATTACATACAATCTTCAGGTTTTCCCTTCTCTCTGAGATCTCCATACATTCCATTCAATAGTGGTAAACCGTACCAATTTTTCCACAAACGCATTTATTTCCCTGCTTTCTTTCAAATCATCTGCCTTGGCTGTCTTTAAAATGGCTTGATTGCATCAGCCGTAACATATAATAAACACAAAATTAAAATACTCTATTTTCAGTAAAAAGAAATAGCTTAAAAGTATCATTTTGAAAAGAATCATCGTATTTTAAGATAAGTTAAAATAACCAATAGTATTATAAACTGAAATTTAGCAATTATTTTTACTTAATTGCAAGAGAGCCATTAGAATACGATTACTGATTATTCAAAAACTTATTGCTCTGTTATAAAGGGTGATTGATATAAAGAAAGAGCGTTGCTACAAAATTAGGAAAATTAATTTGAAAATGTGATGAAAGAAAAATTTGATCGTAAGCAATTTTACCATCACTGAAACACTAAGTTTTTAAAACTTTTTATAGTAGTGTAAATATGAATTTTCTATGGTGACACCATTAAATTAAAACGTTAACTGAACGATTAATTCTACTACCAGAAAGATGGCAAAAGGTATTGGGCCAGAAGGGACAATATACAATTTAATAAAATATTTGTTCATTATACAAAAATTGTCCTTCATTTTCACACAAAAAAGAACGATTTTACTTTCAGAACAACCCAATAGATTATGCTCGGCAATTATTAGATACATTTTACTGTCGATAGAATTGATTTGGATTAAGGCTCATATTGGAATATATGGTAATGAAAAGGCGGATCACAATGCGAAGTTGGCAACACAGAAAGAGAGTGTTGATATCATTGTCCCCAAATAAACTGGTGTCTTAAAATGGGAATCAAGAGAAGAAATAAAACTTCCATGGTTTGACAGACGGAATATGTCCAAAAAAGGAAGAGTTACTTTTGATTCTATTCCTAATCCGGAAATTAAAATAAGAAGATATCAGCCACTTATAATCCAAATAATATCTGGACATGGGAGATCTCCGGCATATTTGCAAAGATTTGGAAGAAGGCAGGAAAATAAATGCATTTGTGGAGAAATGGGTTCGATTTACCACTATTTAATGGTAGGTACTGAGGTCTCAGAGTGAAGGAAAAACCTGAAGATTGTAAATAATGATTTAAGTACAGTACTGATGGTATTAGGTCATCTCAAAACCCTGAAGGACGCGATATTAAAGATGGATAGTTTCATTCCAACTGCTTGAGAGTGGGAAGATGGGGAGAGAGACGGCTATCAACTACCCCGAAAGAAATATTAGTTTGACGGATCGGTCCATGTAAGGTTGGACAATACTTTTTCAGCAGTTGACCACAACAAATTCTATCGATACTACTACGTTCAATGGTGTTGAGGTGGTCGGCTGTATACAAGATTTTAGTTTAGTTTTATCAACATCTCGTTGTAAAGCAACACGAGGGCTATATTGGGACGGACCTCGTAACTTTGAACCACTTTCAGGTGACAAGAACGACACCTGAGCTGGCACCCCCCTCTCGACACCACACCAGAGGGAGGACGTTTGGCCCCGACGGATTTAGCGTGCAAGAGACCCCCTCACACGGCTGTTCTTCGGTGGAATCGAGTCTTGAACCTGAAACCCTTCGTTTCCGAAGCCGTGACCTTACCACCAGGCCACCATGGCCGCGCTGCATACAAGAAGAAGAAGCAGATACATTTTATTACGAGATCTTGTGTATGTAACGAAAATGTAATTCTAAAAAAACCCGTTCTGTACCTACCATATTTTCCCTTCTGCATTTTTATACTTCTCTCCGTCTTTGCCCATGATGAGATACGTCTCCCCTTTCATGAGGGGGGCGCAGTTGTCCCGGATGAGGAAGTGCCGGGTGTCGCCTTGGATCAGCTCTTTCTTCTCAATGCCTGGTAGGAGAGAAAAAATGAGAATAGGTGTTTTAAAATAGCCCATTGACAGAAATACATTTGTAATGATATTTTCAACATTTAAATCCAAATTAATTTCTAAAACTTTATCTTAATTTAGGCCGTAGTAATTTCATTCTAAAATATTCTCTCATTTCCTGATCCGATTCCATTTCTCTACTTCATTCATTCAAGAAATGAGCTGTAAAGTTCTTTAGTCAGCGATTCTCAAGGTGAGAGTGAACGATAAAAATTTCTCATTTAAAAATTCTTTTTTAAAAAGGTGCCTGTGTTTCCTTTATCATGTGATTGACTTATGTCAGAAATCCCTAAGAGAATCTTAATATTATATTGGCAGTATAAACAATATTTTCCCTATCAAGATATGTTATATAAAACTAGGGAAAATTAATTTCTCGCTTTTCATTTCACATCTTCTTGCCCTCATTGCTTGTAAATATGCTGCTTGTCTCCGGAGGAAGAATAAAGCGAAATTAAAAATGAAAAGTCTTCTTCAATGTCTTTGAACTTGCCCTCTGCTGCCAAAATTTTAAATCATTAGACACACACACACACACACATCATTAGTGATTGAACAATGAAACTAAGTGCTGCAACACTTTTCAATTTAAGCAGTCAACAACTCAAATGATGGTGGTGGTTGGTGGGTCTAATGCCACTTGGTCATGCCAAGTCCGAATGAGCGGAGCTCTTTCAAATGAAGGCAGAAGTGTGCGCCTTTCGTTGTGAACGAGCACCGTTCAGGAGTAAGTACGACTTGGCTCGAACACTCACGACACAACCTTTTTCAGGGGGCGGTCGAATTCCTACAGACATTCATTCATCCATCCATCAGCTGGTCAGAATTGAGACTCCAATCAGCGACGACTCATCCCTCATTCAGTACCCCCAGAGATATAATTTGTTGTGGGAACTTACTCGATGATAAGATCACTATGCACAAGAAATGAAAAAAGATTGCGAAAAATATGTATTCAAACATTTAGAAAAATGACCAGTCACTGAAGTAGAAAACTAAGCACTGTAATAAATTTTAATTTAAAAACTCGATAATTCAAATGATAAATTCACAATGCACAAGAAGAAAAAAATTAGATAGCTGGCGTACCAGCCAGAGAATAAAAATAATTTACTTTCGCAAATTTTTTTTGAATACAATTGAAAACTTTCTAATTATTCATTAAAAAATATGTAAATAAAATTAAATTAAGGCAGAAACAATTTTAGAAAGTTTGCTGTGCTGTTTTATCGTTGATGTGTGCAATTAATTATATAAACAACTAATGATTTATTTCTGTATTAATATTTATTTCACACAGTGTATTTATGATAACTATCATTAAAAAGTCACACTTTTCTCTTCATAATTATATTAAATAGAGCATTATTTATAGTTACAATTAGAAAGTTATCTTTATTTCATCATATTTATTTTACACACTGTATTATTAGTAACCATAAAAAATATAACTTTTATTACATTTTGTGCAGTGAAAATTGTTTTTCTGAAGCAGTTATGTAATGCCTAAAAGAAATCACTCGAAAAATATTTCGACACTTCATAACCAGTTATAACAATCTTTTGCAACATATAAAAGAAAATAAAAAAAAATTTAATGCTAATTAATTTTTTTATGCAGTCTCATAAAAAAAGTCTCACTTAGAAAATCTGTCGAAGATGAAGAAATAAAAAGAAAATGCTTTCCGAATATAAGTTATTAAATTTACAAGTAGGTACATTTTTAAATTAAAAACTTAAACATGGAGACATTTTCAAAATACCCATAATTCAATTCTCCTCCTCCTAATTTAAAGCGCTCATCTTCTTCCGGTTCAAAATCGCTTTCCTTGCTTGAAGATATTAGAGTTGATTCAGTTTTGGAATATTGTAGTTAGTTGATGTGTTACGTACATGCATTCCACAAATTATTTTAGTGTGTACTTACTTATATAAAAAAATTACAACGGTGTTACAATGTCAACACCTTTGAAAACTCTCATAGAGCATAAAAGTCACATACAAAAATCCGTCTCAAAATAAAATCGTATAAAAAAAAGGACAGCACAAAATGTGATTATATATTAATAATTATAACTATAATAAAAGGAGATAAGTATTCAATCTACGTGCTTGTATACAGAACTAAAATGCAGGAAGAGAAGTGCTCAATTGTACTCAATGTTACTACAATGACAAGCTTTAAATGAATACTAGTTCAAGAGGAAAAATAAGAGCATCTTTGATTATTGAAATAAGAAATAATTATTTCAATTCAAAAAAGGCAATTTTGGGGAGAAAATGATGAGGGTTGCAATTCCTTATAAAATTTGATACATCATTATTGGAAATTGAATTTCCCTCCAAATAGTAGAGCCCTGCTGCCTCATGAAGTGTATTGTTGCAATAAATAATTGTAATAAATAATTCATAATTGATCAAATTCTACCAAACATAAAGGTAATTTTGTATCATTAGTAATAAATTTAGTGCAAGAAGCGATAGACTAGCATTTAATATACAGAATGCTGAAGTTAAAATTTTCTGAATACAATACTAAGTCTCACTAGAAATATTAAAATGTCGATATTAATTTGACAAACAAATTTAAATTACTATGAAAAAACTGAAATGGAACTCTTGAAAAAAAGAAAAGTTATTAGTTAGTTTAATAAACTGAGCTTACCTTCTTTTATAACTTCGTCGATTTCAAAAGAAATGTTGAAAAATCCATTCTGTTGATTTACATCATTCACCACCTGTCCTTTCCACACTAAGAAGAAAAAGATATAAGATGATTAGCAAACAATTAGGAAGAAAAGTAAGAAACAAACTAAGAAGAAAATTTTAGTTGGTTTATATACAGAAAATATATTACTTTTTTCAATAAGTCACAAAAATCTTTAAACTTTTTTAATCATCTAATATCCATTGAACAAACTGAATTTAATAATTCCGTGACTGCAGATTCAAATATAACTACATTAATTTTATTTCGAGAAAGGCACTTAAAATGACCGGACAGTAAGATTACACTATTGAGAGAATTTTATCTTCAATTTAGGGTTCTTAATTGTTGATATAATTGCACTATTATAATAATATTAAATTTGCAAATTTGGAACATTATAGGAGGTAATATTAAGATGAATGTTAATCAACAGTTAATTCATTATTTTGCTATTAAAATAGCATATATTAAAAATTTACTGACATAAAATTTACACAGAAGCTCCTTTTAATTATATTTGTTTCAAATTTGAATGTTTGTAGCAACCAAGCAGTTTGTTCTGACAAACTTTTGAAAGCGAGCAATTTAAAAAAAAACATGGCATTTATTTCTGTAACAATTAGGCAGTTTCTTAGTGACCCAATTTATGTTGTTATTCGTTATAAAAAATAGTCGAAATTCGCAATTCATCACTGTTTGTAAATTTAAAAATAAAACCAAATACATTATTCAGTTTAAAACTATGTTAATAAGTATTTTTTTAAAAAAAATTAAGTTGTATATTAATTTTTTAATAATAAAGCATTTCCAAACTAGATTTTTTTGTGTGTTAAATGATCTTGTAAAATTCGAGATATATGTCAAACATTCATTATATATATATATATATATATATATAAGTATTTTATTACTTTAATTCGTAAATTTTCTTAAATTTAAGAGAAAAAACGTAGCAACTTTTTTCATTGTTTTCAGCATTTTACCAAGTTTGAACATGAATATTTATTTAAATATTGTTGTTACTGCATCTTTTATTTTATGAAATTTCTCAAGTCACTAAGCATGATTCTAAAATGCATCACAAATCTATTTGAAAGCGAAACTCCTAACTTAAAAAAATTAAACTAATTAACATTATTTCAAGGTAGTTTTTCCCCATGTATATTTTTTTGTACTTTAAGATGAACTTTTACAGCAAAGACTAACTTCATTTTAAAATTTAAGTAACATTTTGCAGCCTCCCTACCTAAATTTCCAAGCCTGCAAGAAAATGCGTGAAAGAGGGTTCGCTTACCGTAATCGTAATTCTCGCACGCGATGTGTCTCAGCTGCTTCCTCTGCTCGGAGGGCTCGATCGTTTTGATGACTTCGAAGGGCTTGCTCGGGGGACAACCACCTGCAAAAAGAATGTTAGGTCATTTCATCGAAATGCTTCGCTTATAATCAATCATAAGTTGGTAGTTCAACTGAGAAAAAATATAACCATTATAATGTTAAGCATACAAAAAAAAATCCATAATTTTGTAATTTATTATTTAACAAGGAATAGATTAAATTAATATTCATTATAAAACATTTTTTAACTTAATGAGTTTAATTTAAACCAATCAAAGGATCATTTTGAGTCCGAAATTCAATATCCCTGTATTGTACAGTAAAATGCTTCATATGGACGTTTTAAGTTCCGAAGGTTTAAGGAGCGAGCACACTTTTGTAAAAAGGTTCATAGGAGCTTGTTCAAGTCTTTAAAATACGAGATTCATGGATGTTGTTCTAAAACAGTTCCCATGATCTTCCTCAAGTCCCTAAGTTGTAACTCAATCCATGGGATCTGTTTTTAGGTCCCCAACATTCAAGATTCGTGGACAGTGCTCATTATGGTTAGTAGGGTGTGTGTTTTCAACTCCTAATATACAAGATTCATACTCCACAGAAGCTGCCCGAATCATGATGTTAAGATCATTTTAGGAGATATGAACGTGAAAATAGGAAAAGAAGATGAATTCAGGCCAACGGTTATGAAACACAGTTTACACGAGCGTTCAAATGATAACGGTCAGCGCCTTATATACTTTGCTACTGAGAATGGTATGACCATATCCAGCACTTTATTTGATCACAAAAGAATTCATAAAGAGACTTGGCGTTCCTCTGATGGAGAAACGCGAAACCAAATTGACCATGTACTGATTGATTCTCGACATGGATCGGATATCCAAGACGTACGAACCTTTAGGGCTGAAAACTGCGATTCTGATCATTTTCTTGTAATTGCCAAGCTGAAAGCGAGAATTTCAAATGCTCGCAAGCTAAAGGGAGAGCGACTTAAACGATTTGACTGCGAGAGATTGAAAGATGAGGCCACCAAGAACAGCCTTCAGTGAAACTTATGTGAGGCTCTCCGCTCAACAAACCTTGCTGAAATGGATTGTGTGGAAACTAAATGGTGCGCGCTAAAGGATGCAATCTTAAATACTGCTAACAATACAATGGGCACAACAAAAAAATCTAAATCTAATGACTGGTTCGACCAGAAGTGTATGTTAGCATCACAGACAAAATTGGCGGCTTATAAAAGCATGCTACTAAAAAGGCATTCAAGAAGATCAGTTGAAGACTACAAGCAAGCAAGAAGAGTAGAGAAAAAGGCACATCGGACTAAAAAGAGGATTTTCTAAGAAGATGATTTCAAAGATGTTGAACATCTGTGAGGATCTAATGAAAGCAGAGCTTTCTTTTGTGAAATAAATCTCGGCTGGAAAGAGTTCAAGCCTAGAGTTACTGCTTGTAGAGACAAAGATCGAGTTATTTTGAATGATAGGAGGGAAGTTCTTCATCGTTGGAGTGAATATTTTGGAGAACTGCTGAATGGAAACTCACAAGATGATATTTTGACCCCCCCCTCTCTGGTGCTAATAATGAGTTCGTTCCGCAGCCTACCTTAATGGAAGTTAAGGAGGGAATCAAGAAACTAAAGAAAAACAAATCTCCAGGCCCGGATCTCATTCCCTCAGAACTCATCAAAAACACAGCATTCAAAAATGCTGAAGAAATCTACTGCCTCATGGATTATGTATGGACTCATGAAGTCCTACCTTAAGACTGGAAACTGAGCACAATCTACCCCATACATAAAAAAGGCGATACTTTGGAATGCTCAAACTACAGAGGCATCAGTTTGCTCTGTACCTTCAATAAATTATTCTCTACAATATTATTTAATAGGTTAGATGTGTATACCGAAAACATTATCGGCGACTACCAATGCGGATTTAGAAAGGGAAGATCAACTGTGGAACAGATTTTCAACCTGAGACAAGTTATGAAAAAAACTAGAGAATTTGATATTAAAACCCACTACTTGTTCATTGACTTCAGAGCAACTTATCATTCAGTGAACAGAAAGTTACTCTTACAGTCAATGAGAGAGTTCAATATACCTGAAAAACTCATTAAGTTGGTCGCAATCACCCTAAATGAAACTAAGCTAAGAGTCAAGGTGTAGAACAATCTGTCGGAACCTATATCTTTTTCAAACGTTCTCAGACAAGGAGATGCATTGGCTTGCCTACTCTTCAACCTTGCTCTCCAAAAGATTGTCAAAGACTCTGCAATTAACACCAAAGGAACAATTTTCTACAAATCTGTGCAAATTTTTGCATTTGCTGACGATATTGCCATTGTCGCACGGACTCTAGAGACTCTCAAACAGGCCTTCCTTTACTTGGTAAATGAGGCAAAGAAAATGCATCTTCTAATTAATCAAACTAAAACCAAGTATATGACGACTGCCATTTTCAATGACACCTTACTTGAAATGGGAGATTACAAATTTGAAGTAGTTAATAGTTTCCCCTATCTGGGTCCTGAATTGAATACTGTTAATGACGTAACACCAGAAGTGTGTAACAGAGTTACTGCTGGTAACAGATGTTTTTATGGAATTTACAAATATCTAAAATCTAGTCTGATTAGCAGGAAAACCAAATTTTTGCTCTACAAAACTTTGATAAGGCCCATAGTAACATATGCTGCTGAAACGTGGGCAATGACTGAAAGTGATAAAGAAGTCTTAGCAGTTTTTGAAAGAAAGATATTGTGAAGTATTTTAGGAGGTGTGAAATGTAATGACACATGGAGAAGAAGAACAAACTTGGAACTTTACAATCTATACAAAGAACCTGACATAATAAAATTTATCTCAATCCAAAGACTAAAATGGGCAGGACACTTGATTAGAAGGAAAGATGACAGAACCACCAAAAAGATCTTCGACGCTAAACCATCTGGAACCCGCGAAAGGGGTAGACCGAGGATCCGGTGGATCGAGTGTCTAGAAGCAGATGCAAAAGTTCTCAGAGTTAATAACGGGCGAAGTTTATCCAAGAACCGGGCAGCCTGGAATTCGATTCTGCGGAAGGCCATGGCCCACCCTGGGCTGAAGCGCCACTGAAGAAGATACAAGATTCATAATTTTTTTCAAAATGTGTTAATAAATACTGTAGTTCTGATTAAAAATAAAAGTTACGAAAAAGTTTTTAATGGTAACCTTCAAACCTGCAAAAGTGAAAAAAAGGTAATTCTGTTATTCTGAGAGTTCATTGCAAATCTAGGCTCTTAAAGAATATAATCCCCTCCGCTATTCCCAAGAAAATCCATGAGTTACCTTCTGCACATTGACAGACTCCACCATCACACAATTTGTGCAATATCGGGCTGTTACTGGGAGGGCTGTAGAACGCTGTGCATGCTTCATCTGGAAAAAAAGTTCATGAAGATTAGGGAATATCCAGAATGATTATTGAAAGAAACGGTAAAATTATAGAAAATCGTATTTCTTTTAGTGAAATGTGTTTTTATTATCTTGAAATGAAAAATCTAACTTTTGTTTGTTTGTATAAATCTGTACGTTTCCACTTATTTTCTTAGTATTTCTTTGCAGATTTTCAAAGGAATAAGTTGTAGCTATGAATGATTGAATAAAAATCTATGTTTTGAAAAATTGATTTTGAATGCATTATTACTATTTTTTTCCTGAATAAAAGAGTGAAAAAAATGACTTTGTGAAATTTGAATTCTTATCAGAAAAAAGAGGGAAAATTCACTACCCCTATTAATTAACGTACGGTTTTTATATCGTTAATCACACAAATTCATAAATAAATAATGGTTAAATTAGTTAAGAGAAATGCTTAAAAAATGTATAAAGATCCATTGGAAAAAATCAAAATCAAGAGTAATAGAACTGATTAAAATATAGAGTTTATTTATTTTATCTTTTCTAATTTTATTTTATCTAAAATCAAATTCACAGTTGTATATCATTTTATTATTGTGTTTATAAAAATACAGTATAAAAATACCGTATGTACATTTATAAGTATGAAATATCTCATATATTAATTCACTTTACTATTATTTAATTTTACATTTCATACATTAAATATGACAATTTCTTGATTATTGCGAGTTCAATTTTATATGACAAATGTTACTAAGAGTTTTCCTTCCTTTCCTGACAAAAAATAATTTTTTAAAACAATTTCTAATCGCTATAAATATAAAAAAATAATAAAGAAACCGCTATAAAAAACTTAGATCCATTTGGAGAAACAACGCTATTAGAAAACTGTACTGTTATTTATCTCTGAGAAACGGTTTTTGTTACTTTTTTTAACAAAAATAACAAAACTTTCTTTAGCATTGATTTTAGAAATTAAGCAAAGTTAAATTTTATCATTTTTGCGTTTACGATAAAATGACTAAATTCATCCGTAACATCTCACTTTATCCATAATTGAAACGAAGTTTTAAATCTGAAATTCACACTTCCGAATCGATACTAAGTATCATGTCAAATCAATCAAGAATTAAAACGAGCGTGAAGCTTACCAGGATTGTAATAGTCATACACTTTCACCGAGCTCCTTTGGGTTTTTCCAACTATATAATCTCTCGTCACTCGGAAGTCGAAGCAGTAAGGTTTAGAGTTGGGAATCTATTCAAAGGATTTGAAAATGAAAGAAATTTAAAAATCACTGAAGAAATGAATACAGCAATTGGAATACGAAATTAGTTCTTAACTTTAAAAAATGATTAAGTTTTTATAAATTTTATACACTTGTTTTTATCTAGAATTTCCTATTACAAATGCACATTATTATTACAACAATATAAATGCAAATGAAGTACTGATTAATAATAAAACAAAAATATATAATTATATATAATTAATAAATTTTGCTGAATTATTTTTTTAATATTGGGGTTTTTCGTCATTTTAAATAATATGTATTTAATGATGCGATATTATATTTTTTTATTTATCACAAGATACCTACAAATATGATTTGGGCAGTTTCTGTGTAATTTCAAAATGTGCTTATTCATTCGATGTAAGCAGGTAATCATTAATTTAATTCTTATTTAATTTCTAACAGGAATTTTCGCATAAAACCATGCTATTTAATATGAAAAATTTTATTAAAAAATATGAAGCTTTTTTAAAAGGTCAAAAGCTTATAATTATTATACTAAAAATGGAAAATATTTTTCCTCTAACAATTTTTTCAGTATAAAAAATAGTTAAAATGAGTCATTCGCACAGAAATATACTAACTTGAAATAATATATTTTTAGTTTTTGGGAAATGATTGAGAGTTCTTTCTTACAATAGTCATGTTGTCAGTTTGCTGATAGTAATTCATTGTTAGGAGCAGGCTCCAATCTAATTTTGATCTATCTATCATTTTTTTGATAAAACATAAATTTGGTATTTTTTGCATACCAATGAAACAGCATTTTTAGGAAGTATTTGATTTTTAACTTTATGCATTTTTTTTAGAATTTACAATATTGCTGCATTGGCAAGAAATTACCGTGTCTTCATAGCCGAATGGTTATAAAAGTGGTCCCATAGTGAAGAAATCGCGTGTTCGAGTCCTGGCAGATTCAAAAATTTGTGTACACATTCTTCCTTGACCTGTTCCTCTCTTATTTCGTATCCCAGAAAATTCGGTACTTTTCTCTCATTCACCAGATAAGTGCTCTGGACTTTTCTCCAGAAAGGTCTTCTGGAACCTTCCCTACCTGTATAAAAGCTGAAGATCTCTCAGTCACAGGGTTCTTAGTGCAGAGTTGAGCTCATAAGTTGATTTCACTCTACCTCCTGTGTCTTCTAGCATTCTATCAAAGTGACAGTATTTTATCATTCCTCACGCTAAATAGTCTGGAATTTATGGAGTGTTGTCAAACAAAGCCACTCTTAGGAAATTAAAATCTAATAAAAATTAATTGAATAATTAAGCCCTGAAAATATAATTTTGTGTGTGGAAAAATGCAAATTTTAAGACTAATGATCTAAATTCTTAAATTTTAAAATATTGTATGTTGTAGAAATATAAATATCAGAATTAAAATAAAATAGCGTGGAAATATAAACTTCAATGTTAAATCCATTGCACAATTCTATCTGTACAATAATAAAAAATATAATCATGCAAAATCATGCTTACTGATTTGTTTTGAAAAGAAGCTTAACTATATTTCTGAACCCACCGTCTTAAACGAAATAAATTATTCGTAGCAAACGATTTATTAAATGCAATGAACCAATTCAATTCAAAAATCAATTTATTTAAAGAGGAAATAATGAAAAATATATTTAAAAAATTGAAACCTGTTTTCCTGAATTTAAAGTCATCATTCGACAATTTTTTTTGATCACATCATTATATTAACACGCATGAGTCAACTTTTAAAAAATACGATGCTTTTTTTCTTCTGATATTGAAGAGAATTCCAAAACTGTTTGCTAATCAAGTAAATATTGAAAAGTTTCCTTCGTCGTCCGACTCAAACCAATTTGAAATGCTTCAGGTATTGCGTAACCGTCAACATTTCAAAAAACCCTAGGATTATTTTCATTTTAAGATGGACGACAACTCCAAAACACTTTTTTTGGCAACTACAAAAAATATGAATAGTGACAAACTAGTTAAAAAATGTATGACGTAATGTGCACACGTGAACATTTAGAAAAGCGATGGTTTTTTGTCTTTCTTTCGAGATTGACGAGAGCTCCAAATTTTTTTTGACACACAAGAAAAATTGAAAATGGAACTTACTATTTACGCTTTATTCACCTCCGAAGCGATTTTGAGCTTCAAAAACAAAAACCCTAACCAAAATAACATTAGGTTCTTACAGAGCGGAATACCACGTTTGGAAGCTAAATAACGAGCATTTCTGTGGCAATGCGATTTCAAAATGATAAACTATTTACCAATTAATCTTCAAACATATTAATTAATATAGAATTTTAAAGAAAGCAATATTCTTGTTAACTTCTATTTTCTTATTTCTGAGATCATCAAACAGTTTCATAATTTTAGAATAGAAGTAAAATCCTTCAATGTTTCCAACTTAAGAAAGAATAAAGTTAAAGAATATTTTCCCATTGTGAGAAAGAGAAAATAATTTCATCAAAATTATCATTAAACGTGAGTAAAGTTTTTAAACATATTATAAAAATAAAATTATTAGATTTCCTCAGATAAAAAATAATAGTCCAGGAAAATAACAGTTGTGATGTCCACGCCAGCCTTCTAGAAACGCATCCGCTTTCAAAGAAACATACGTATCAGTAATGCAATACTTTTAAAAGCAGGTAAAAAAACTCATTCGATTATAAGATGATGAAAATGGCAATTTATGCTTCATTCATCGCCTACACGATTTCAAGCTTCAAAGCCCCCTAAGCGAAACAACATCTTGTTCTCACGTGATAAAAAAGAATGTCACATCCTAGTATAGCTGAAATCAAACCGCATTTTTTTGCTGCTAACCGATTATACCTAGAATTTAAAAATACTATCCATTTTTAACATTATTTTTCTTTAGAAAAGAATAGAAATAGAAACTTTAAAAAACAATAGTTTCCAAATATTTAAAGTGTAAACAGTTTTTAAGTTGTATATTTAGAAAAAAAAATAAAGTTGTTGAAAATAATTCAGCTTCCATTGATCACAGAGATTTATGTCTTCTAAACTAATGTTGATCCTACCTTCTTCAGATAGAACACCACTCCTTTGCTCGATTTCTCGTATCGCTCGATTTCATGCTCGGGGTCATCTTGCAACTGTTGGGAAGAAGAAGACGAAATGAAGGGCATTATGAATGAATTTATTGTTATCATTTGCCTTAAAGTAGTTTCTAGGCAATAGAAATATTTACTTATTTTTAGTAACAGTAGGATTTTTATTCAAAATTATTCATTATTGTTGTGAACTTGTGCATATCAGAGGACCGCAAAATTATATCAGAAATTGCAAGACAGATTCAGTAAAAAATCTCGCCTATGATCAAAGATCAGATTCAGTAAAAAGGCTAAATTCTAGCCAAAAGTTAATATTTCGTAACTATTCTTTGGCACAAAAAGTTTATTAGAGTAGATGAGAAAGTTTTAGGTATCCCACTCCTACTTGTTTCAGCTGTATTACTTTTTAAATATAACAAGAACAATTTCTTGCTTTTGAAATTTTTCGCAAAATGCAAAGAGAATTTTGGGGCAATTTAACTGCTTCAATTACACATTTTATTTTTGAAAAAAAATTGCAAAAACCATCACATTTTTTAAAATTTTATAACTAAACACAAGGAAACAAAACAAAACTAAATATGTAGGTTTTAAGTTGAATTTTTAATTTTTTATAGGCGTCAGAGCATTAAGTTTTAACACGTTGACTGCCAAGTACGATATAACTCGCAGATTGCCCTCTTTTCTAGTATCAAACCATCTATGTTATTAGATGACCCCTTCTCTACCACAGTTAAAAGATAGCAAAGAAGGGGTCATCGCATTAGATGGTCCTGATATCAGGCGAGGGTAGTGGCAGGGAACGTGCTAATTTTAGTTTTCTATCCCGAGTTATCTCGGGTGAATGAAAAAAAAAGTTAAATATTAGTCTTTGTGTCATGTTTTTGAAATAAGGGACAACACAGAGTGGTACTTGAATTTTGTACACTGGTATCTGCTCTCATTTCTTATTGGTTTACCTCTAGAAACTCTTTTACGGGAGCACAGAATACCGTGTCTCGTTGGATTTGATTTCCTTTTGCAGTAGCAGGAATCACTCGCTCACTCTATCTTGCATCGTTACCATTATTTTTATTTTTTCCAATGCAACTATACTTCTTTATACAATACTAATCCACAAGAAGACGTATACAATACAACAGGGAAAACGCATGATCGATTCCCCCAAAAGAACCGGGAAATCAACAAAACCTGTTAAACTGCAAATCAAAGATGAATATTTCCTTTCATTTCCTAATGACCGAGTAAAATCGTGATGAAACAAATAGTAATGACGAATCCTTCTTCACCCGTATTTCTCAGAAAAAGAATGAACTGCAATATATACGAGCCCGAGATAACTCAGGACAATCAGGCAAGCGGTTAATAAGACATCAACTAAAAATTACAGATATTATTTCCACTGATGGAAAAAAAAATCCCAACACCAAGAAAAAATGATTTTACAGTAATGAAATTTTAGGAATAAATTTGTCTAGGTAATATATTTAATTGATTAAAGTTTCAAGATCACAGGTAGAGCCATTGGCAAGAAGAGCCATTTCAAATGTGAAATGTTGGTACATTAGTAACCGGTGTAACCGCCAGAATTTTGAATGCAAGCATGCAAACGTGCATACATTCTGTCGTACAGGTGTCGGATATCAGTTTGTGGGATGGAGTTCCATGCCTGTTGCTCTTGGACGGTCAATGCAGAGACGGTTAATGCTGGTTGTGGATGACGCTGGAGTTGTCGTCCAATGATGTCCCATACGTGCTCGATTGGAGAAAAATCTGGTGATCTAGCAGGCCAAGGCAACATGTCGACACTCTGTAGAGCATGTTGGGTTACAACAGCGGTCTGAGGGCGAGCGTTATCCAGTTGGAAAACACCCCCTTGAATGCTGTTCATGAATGGCACCACAACAGGTTGTATCCCTAGACTGACGTACAAATTTGCAGTAAGGGTGCGTGGGATAACCACGAGAGTGCTCCTGCTGTCATGCGAAATTGCTCCTCAAACCATAACTCCGGGAGTAGGCCGCAGACAGGTCACTAGCAGGCGTTCACCTGGCCTCCTTCTAACCAACAAACGGCTATCACTGCGACCAAGGCAGAACCAGCTTTCATCAGAAAACGCAACAGATCTCCACTCCGTCCACCAATGAGCTCTAGCTTGACACCACTCACGTCGCAAACGGCAGTGGTTTGGAGTCAGTGGAATGCACTGTACAGGGCGTCTGGCTCGGAGCTGTCCTTGAAGTAACCGATTTGTAACAGTTCGTTGTGTCACTATGGTGCCAACTGCAGCATGAATTTCAGCTGCAGACGCAGTACGATTAGCCACAGCCATACGCCGAATACGACGGCCTTCCCTCTCAGTAGTACCACGTGGCCGCCTGGAACCTGGTCTTCTTGAGGTAGTACCTTCCTTTGACCACTGCCGCCAATACTCATGCACAGTGGATACATTCCTGCCATGTCTTTCAGCAATATCGTGGAAAGAAAACCCCCTTTCTCGTAGCCCTACAACACGACTTCGTTCAAACTCAGTGAGCTGTTGATAAGGACTTCTTCGTCTTCTCAGAGGCATCCTTGACTAACATTAACCCATTATGTCAAATCTCAACTGTAAATAACGATCACGAACCTTACAGCGCTTATTTAAAGCAAACCTCATTTGCATGTTCATAGTGTCACTACTACCGCCACACTTACGCGCGTAGCTTGAAATTTGAATCGACGTCATCTTTCAGATGTATAAACACGCCTACCAAATTTCGTTTATCTAGCACAGCTCCTTCCTAGTGTTGGGATTTTTTCCCATCAGTGTATTTCAATACGTTTCCCTTATAAATAATGTTACGCGATTGTTTAATGCAAATTTACTCATAACTATTTTGCCAAATTCTAAATTTATTCATCTTTTGACGAATTAAGAAAAGTCCCCTTTCTTTAAATATTTTGCTAACTGAAAAAATTGAATTAACCATCCGAATTAAATATCAGTATTCGACTCAATCATTGGAAACATTTCTCAGTTATGATGCTGCAAAAGAATAAGATATTCGCCTCGGTTGGTGTGAAGTTATCAAATCATGAATGAAATCGAACCGTCAATCTGTCTTACTCTTCTAAGATCTTCATCTTCAGGAACGAATCCAGAAAAGATTCCAACGTCAATGATGCTCATTCCAGTAGTTTTATTTCCCAAATATCTGCAACAAAGGGATGAAAAAAACTATAAATCTGTATTAAGTCACATCATTTTACTGAGGTAGAACCATAATTCTAATTATAAATTCAATTATATATTTCAATGCCAATTCGAAAAAACAGTTTCATAATTCATCCAAATTAATAAAAGCACTAACTATACAAATATACACAAATGTTGATTTAATCATTCATTACGCTTGGACAATCATGCTGATATCAAAACTATCATGAAAGAGGAAACAGGTATTTCAGACGCGATAATTTTTACAAAATCTTCTTATAATAACCTTCAGGAGAGATGTATTGTGACATAAATAACATAACTGATATGAAAAGTTTAGCTATTGACAACGTGCCCTAAAAATGCATCCTAAAAGCTTCTCGGCTGTTTAAATTTCCATCGTCATAAGTAATGTACTAAAAAGGTTTACATGGAATGTTACGCATTTCAAAACAAAGCACATTACAAAATGTTGCAAATTTTCAAACACTGAACCTCAGTAAACTTGTTTTGTAGTGATTCTAGGGTGATGACTTTGCAGCAGTTCTAGGGTAATAAGGTAGTAGGTTCTAGGGTAGCGGTTCTTGATAAACTTGTTTTGAAGCCGTTATAAGGTAGCAATCTTTTTTTATAGGGTAAAATGCCTGTTTTGCTGTGGTTCTTGACTAATAAACCTATTTTGTTTAGTTTTGGGGCAATAAGCTTGCTTTGTAGAAGTTCTAGACAACCTTGTTTTGTAGCTGTTCTGAAGATTTTATTTTGTAACGACTGTAAGGCAACAATCTCGTTTTGTAGCGATAACAACTTTATTTTGCAAAGATTCTAGAAAATCAAACCTGTTTTGTAGAGACTTAAGAAAAATAATCTTGTTTTGTTGAGATTCTAGGGTAAGAAATCTGTTTTGCAGATGCAGGAAAACAACTTTGCTTTGAGGTTGTTCTAACGTAATTTTGGTTTGTAACTCTTCTAGGGTAATGATCTCATTTTTTTACTGATTATAGGGTAAGAAACATGTTTTGTAGAACCTCTATGGAAAGAACACTTATTTTGTATAGATTCTAGGTTAATAAATTTGTTTGTAGAAGTTCTAGGATAAGAACCTTGTTTTGTAGAGGTTCTACAATTAACAACCTTGTTTTGTAGATATCTTTTCACTAACAAGCCTTTCTGAATAACAGTCTTCTTTTATACCAGTTCTAGGTAGGCGTTTTTAACGGAAAATGAAGATTTGAACATAAATGTCACCAGCTATTCGGCTGTTGTTAACTCTTTCGGACTTCAGTGATGAATATTTATTATGAAAACAGAAGATATAGTTCCTCTTTCTCTCTGGATTTATGCCACTTATCAGATTGCCTTCTGGTAGCAATTTTCCGCCGTGTCTACCGCAGTCTAGTGCATCGTAATCTTATGACCATTATATGATGAGGCTAGTCTGAGTTTGGTGTAATAATATTTTAATTTAAATGAATTGTTTTTGATTGTCAATAAGTATTTTAGTTTAGTTAGTAAGTTACAATAACACTATTACTATAATTGAATTGTAAATGAATAAGTTAAATACTATCGCACATCACACTTTTAGTAACAGTTATAATGACACCATGCTCCGATAATAGTTCCCTAGACTTCTTTTACTTTTTTTTCGATCAATACGGCTTCCAATGCAGTTTTTTGAGTCCAACTTGTGAACTGTGCAAAACTTTACATTTTGAATCATATTTATATGAGAATAAAATCAAATGCAGATTAATATATGTAATAAAATTTAATTCCATCTGAACAATAACGATGGCACTTACCGAGACCAATAATGGTTGGAAATGGAGTAACGGTCAAATCCAATTCAAATGTTAAAACTCTTAATTAAACGAAAAATGGGAAAAATAATTTTTAAAACCTCAAAATTCAAACTCATAATGGTGTAATAGAATAATGGTGGAACCCAATTCGAGGGGTTAGAATTTTTTATTATAAGAAAAATTTGAATATTTTTAAAAATTCGAAATTCAAACTCATAATGGAGGAACCGAATTTGCATATTCAAAACGTTTTATTAAACAATGAATGGGGGAAAATTCCAAATCCAAATTCCTAATGGTGCAATGGAATAATCGCAGAGACACCTTCGAGTAGTTAAAACTCTTTATTAAATGAAAAATTGGAAGAATAAAAAAGTCAGAATTTAAACTTATAATGGTGTAATGGAATAATGGTGGAACCAAAGTCAAGTGGTTAAAGATGTTTATTAAACGGAAAATTTAAAGAAAAGATTTAAAAAAAAAACCTCAAAAATTTAAATACATTTAAATTAAAATCGAATTACTATTGTGAAGCAATAAATTAACATTATCAAATAGTAAGAACTACTATGAATAATTACGTTAATAGTTATCCCATAAATCTTTCAAAAAAGTAACATATCCAATTTATAAAATCTGAATTTCTAAAGGAGCAATGAATTCATAAGATACCTGGCACAGATCGATACTTTCATGATGAGTTTACTGTTGTCAAGTCCAGCTTGTCTCTTGGATCTCTTAGCCTCTGTAAAAATGAATATATAGAGTATAGGAAATTATTGAGATGTATATAATTTGCAGAATCCGCAAATTTAATGTATTTCAACTTATTATTCAATTATAGAAATTTCCTCATTATGCTATTCTTGTACTTCATGGTTACTTTTTCTAATATTTTTTTCTCTTGTTTATACAACCACAGGGATTTCTCAAGTTATTTTTTCTATATTATGTTTTGTTATCTTCTTATGGAAAATTGGTACAATTTCAGGTATTTGCAGATAAAAATCAGTCGCTCATTCCTGTAATAGTTGTTTTAATGAAACAATAAAGTATTTGTTCACTAACTACTGTTACAAGTAGTAATAAAACTAAAAGTTGTATGAGAAACAGCACTAAGTATCTAGATACAGTAGTAACATTCCTTAATAAATGAGATATAATTCGATGATTTATATACAATAAAGTAAGTATCCTTCTTATAGGGAGAATCATAGATTGGCAGTATTCCAATTGCATTTTGTCTCTTTTTTCCCTTTTCCAATGGTCTTTTAATAATTTCGTTTCATTTTATAAATTTAATTATTGCGCTATCATTGTTCCTGTAGAAAACATTTTTCCAATGTAATATTTCACTTTTTATTAATTACTTTTGATATGAATCTACACTACGGATACTTTTTTCATCTAAGGATATAAGCATATTTTGGAATGAAATTTTAGAACAATACTGAAGTTCTTTAGCTAACAAAGCAGATCGAACGAAAATCAAATTTTGTCGACGATTTTTAGAATTCATAAATCTAACATCTCATATGAAATACCAGAATTTGTTAAAAGAGTTAAAATTATTACATTCTTTAAAATATCAATTTCACCACTGTTTATTTCTGACAAATATGAATGCCCCGTCAAGTATCAAATGCGTGGGGCAACATTGAAAATCCTTTAAAATCCTAAAAATTCCTCAAAAGTTAACTACAAGACATATATTGATATGCAAAATAATCAGAATAAATATTCCTAAATAAAATAAAATAAAGTCGGATAAGGAAATGATTAAAAAAATCTAAAAATGATGAAAAGAACGTTTTAATGTACAGCACATTTTACTTTCAGTATAATATCAATTGCTTTATCATAGGGCAAATTCATAATATGGAGGCGCAATGTATTAGTTTAGTAATTTAGCTTGGTAGTAATACGCATCTCTTTTCAACATGCTGCTGATCAATAACTGCCCTTCTGAGGGTGATCAGGTAAGCAACTCTTTGCCTCCACCACACCTCAATACGATGTCAAAAGGCTGGATGTGGAAAAATTGAACGAATTGATGTCATGCAAGGAGAGTGTTTCGGTGTATTTAAATTAATTCCATTCTCCTTCTTAAACGCTTAAGTACTTCCTCAACTTATTATATCAAATTTTTTGACGATTTTATAAATAATGATCTTCAAAATATGAAGTACTTTAAGCTGGAAGATTTTGGTCATTTTCTAATTTGTTCCACTGTCAACATTTAACCGAGTATCTCAGATGATGCATGGGCCGCGGTGGCCTGGTGGTAAGGTCTCGGCTTCGGAACCTGAGGGTTTCAGGTTCGAGACTCGATTCCACCGAAGATCCGTCGTGTAAGGGGGTCTCTTGCACGTTAAATCTGTCAGGCCAAACATCCTCCCGCTGGTGTGGTGTGGAGAGGGAGGTGCCACTTCAGGTGTCGTCCTCGGCATCTGACCGTGATTCAAAATTACGAGGTCTGTCCCAAAATAGCCCTCGTGTTGCTTTAAACGGGACGTTAATATAACTAAACTAAACTAAAATGAGATTATGCATAGGTCATCTACCCCTTAATGAATTTATGAAGAGTCTCGTCCCTCTACATACAGATGCTTCAATGCTTTATAGGATTTTATAATCTTACCTTTTAATTTCAGTCTGTCCCCAACCAATGACGTCCTCTGAATTCTGCTTCGAGGATCGATTTCCAGAACAGGAGCATCATCTTCAGCTTCTGCAGAATAAGCATCGAAACTCATTAAGAAAGTATGGATATTTATAAGTTTACAGTGAACGCAAAATAACTCATTTGAATTCTTACTCCCTTAAAATGAGCTCGTGAAAAGAAGATGCTTCATTTTAGAAACGTTTTCTAATCATTCATTCAAAAAAATATTTAATACAGACAATAAAACAGGCAATAAAACAATTATGTGTGGTGTATTATACAAGTTTAATACTACAATTATTAAGTCAGAAAATACGATCTTAATTTTTTTCATCATATAAATCCTATTTTAGTCTTTTAAACTTTCTCTATGAATTTTCTTGAAGCCAAAATACTTTAATTTATTGCCAAAGAATAGAATTGCTATTATTATAAAAATTTCTGTAACAAGTATTTACAGTAACAGTTACAAATCAAGTAAATTAATTAAGAATTATAAAAAATTGCAAATATGAATAAAAGTTCTGAAATAATTAAAAGTAGTTTCTAACTGCTATTTAGGTATGCATCTGTTATTGAATTGAATAAAAAAATTTCTATAAGCATAACGCTTTCTGTGGCTAAAACTAAAAAAGTATTCTTAGTTTCAATATGCAAATAAAAATAATAGAAATTCTCGTCCTTTGTTAATTTACGTAGAAGTATGTGAGATCTGCGGATTTTACTTTCGTTTAAAATCCATACATTACATTGCAGTAAAAGGAAAGAAATGTCACATAAATGTGACCTTCAATTGCCATCTTTTTCAAATGCCAGGAAAATCACAATTTTAATCATAAATATCGCCGCCAGGTTCAAGATAAATCCATAAAACTTTTCCCATGAATAGCTTACATTTTCTGAAAGAGTAGACGTTTTTGGCCGATCTTTATTTTTCTGCATTAATTTTAGTAACATCCTTATTCAGTCACTAGAGTCTCTATAATCTACCTATAAATTCAGATTATGTATTATATATATATATATATATATATATATATATATATATATATATATAGAGAGAGAGAGAGAGAGATGTGTGTGTGTGTGTGTGTGTGTGTGTGTGTGTGTGTGTGTGTGTGTGTGTGTGTGTGTGTGTGTGTGTTGCAAAGTAATGGTCCATACTTTAAGAGGTGATAGAACTCGCCAAAACAAACAGCTTTCACCATACAAAACGCACCAATTCAAAATGGGAAAAAACTATGTCAAAAACTGAAACAAATTCCAAACATGCATTTAAATGTACTCAAGTAAGAGTCATCTTATGATTATTATATATTTTTTTCCAGGAAAACTTCGGAGTCTATATAGTAGAAACCCATTTTCGACAAGAAATATTTTAATAATTGTTCCTTTTTCCATGAAATCTCTGCATCTTGAATGTGCTGCATAGATTTCATAGCAGTTTAATATTCATCCGTTTTCGTCGTGGAGTCTATGTAGCTTCAATGTGCTGCATAGATTTCATAGCATCTTATATTCATCCATTTTTGCCACGAAATGGATGAATTTGTGAAAATTGTTTGTGCAATTTGAATATACTCATAATTTTTTGATATTCATAATATTTTTTATTCCTAGATTCATTTTCATTATATGTAATTCATAATATTATAAATCAAATATAATGAAAAATTTCAATAATTTTCATAATAATTTGAGACTCATAGATTTAATGATATTGATGATTCATGTTATTATTACATCCCATCCACTTTGACCACTTCTCAATTCAAAAAATTGAGAAAAATAGAGGTCTGTTCAAAAGCATCTCTACAGGCCAGTCCAGTGTTGCATTGGGGATGAACTCACCTAGTGCTTCTGCCGCTCCTCGAATGAGGTCTTCCGGGAACCGTTCGAACACGTCGTGGTTGCCCGCATTCATGTTTATGTTCTGGCGGACAGCAATCCCCTCCTCCTTCTGCTCGGCAACGTTCACCGATATGTCGAACTGCGAATGAGAGGTAAATATCGTGAAGATGAAATTGCAACGCAACTCGGAGAAATGGAACAATGGATTTCCTTTTCTTATACCTCCCGCCAATATGCAACTTAAATGCTGTGGGCTCGAAATCGAGAATGTTTTAAAAGCAAAATAAAGTTACATTATCAAAAGTAAAGGTGTAAATTTCCTCCGAAAAAAAACGCATTCCATGAAAATAACAACTATGATGTCTAATCCAACTTTTTAGAAATGCATCTGCTGTCAAAGAAGCATACATATTAATAATTCAATTCTGGTAAAAGCAGGTAAAAAAACACGTTCGATTAAAAGATGATGGTGAAAATGGCCATTTATGCTTTATTCATTGCCTACACGATTTAAAGCTTCAAAATCCCTTAATCAAAACAACATCGTGTTCTCACATGATAAAAAAGAATGTCACATCCTAGCATAACTGAAATCAAACCACATTTAGTAGAATTCGTTGATAATTATTTTTTATTTGCTACTAAACGATTATACCTAAAATTTAAAAATACTATTCATTTTTAAAATTAGTTTTCTATTAGAAAAGAATAGAAATAGGAAATTTAAAAACAATGGCTTTCAAATATTTAAATTTTAAACAGTTTTTATGTTATATATTTAGAAAAGACAAAAAGTAAAGTAGTAAGGTGTAGTATCGCAGTAAGGTGTCGTATCGCAGTAAGGTGTAAATGTAACAGGACTGCACTATTTTCCTTATAAACAACAATCAGAAAGGAACCTTAATCAAAATCTTCTAATATAAATAAGAAATTTTGTATTTTAAGCAATGCTAAGCCATTTATCTGATTGCGATAAAAATTTGCCGACTTATTCCTTGCATATGCGCAAGGTTATAGGCATAGAATAATTATTGCATCTATTATATACAAAGGAATGTTTGTTTGTTCCTATTTGAAGCCCTGCCGTACTGTTCATTCGATTGTGATAAAACTAAGTCAACATATTGCTTTAACCCAGGGGAAACACCTGTTTTCACATAATCAGTTTTATTCTGGATGGTTATTATTCAGAAAACAACAAAATTTATTTGCTTATGCTGAAGATATAAAAGCAAAAAATATTTTCTAATCTAAAGTATGTTTGAACAAGAGAGTCAAAAAACAGATATTATTTATTCCTCTCCTTTATATCTCATTCGATTTCAGGGCACGTGTTACAAGCAGAAAAGGAATTTCAATCTTTCTATCATTCTTAACTAAACAAGACACTTTTTTAAAATTTCGAACTGTATAACCAAAATTATTTCTTCTGTGGCAGCAACGTACTGCACCAGCTAATATATTATAATCATAAAATAGAACAGAGCTAATTAACAAAATAATTCCAATGCCTACTACAAATTTAGGTATATTTGAATTCGGTTTCTGCAAATAATTTTAGCCAATGACACAAAATACAAATCTATTTTACTATTAATGCACAATGGCTGCTGAAAAAAGGATAATTTACATGTGACAGTTTAGTCCTTTAGCTATTGTTTTTATTTTGTTATAAAAATAATTCTTATTGTAATCGAAAACGATGCAATAATGGCAACACATCCACAAATGAGATTGGTAAATCCCACTACAATATTGATTATGACGGTGGTTTAATTCTTTAACAGAAAGATGACGAAATATTGCAATAAAAATGATCTTTAGAGTCCATATACTTGTTTGATTATAACAATAGTTTAACCCTTTCATAGAAAGATAATAAAATACTGCATTAAAAATATCTTTTGAGTGCATATACTTGTTTGATTAATTTCTAAATTCAAATTTCCTTACTTAATTTTTTTTCAAGACATGAAAATTAACTTACCCTGCATATTTTCTCTGGAGGGCTGAGGACGTTGTATCGCAGCTTAACTGCCAAAGAACCGATTCCATGACCAGCTGTGTTGATGAATAGCATTCCACCGATTTTATTCACCTATTGGATTGAAAATGGATTAAAATTGAAATCTGCTATCGCAAATTTCAAGTTATCATGTGAGAACATTATTTTTAAAAAAAAATCACGTGTATAAATCTAACAGAAATTCGATCGAAATATATGAATTAGTTAGAATAATTGGAATATACGAATTAGAATAATTGAAATATATGAATTAGAATTAACAATTAAAGAATGTGAATGAAATGAAAGCGGCTGTGAAAATCCTACCATTGAGTTGATGATTGATAAAAACACGCTATTGAATATTTTGATGGATGACCCTATACAATTTGAAAAGACTATTTCAGATAATGTATCAAATTGAATAAAAACTATTATTGAAATGAAAACTATACAGATATGAAAATGGTATCATTAAAATATGTTTATATTTTTTGAGTTTTAAGATAGTACTAAGACTAGGTTGCAAGATAATTGTTTTGAAAGATATAAAAAGAAATTTCCGTAGTAAAGTCCTAACTATTACAACTAGGCTTAAGATTAATGTACAGTAACCAAAGTTGAAATATTTAGAGAGATTTTTTACAAAATGTAACCGTACTAACTTTTCATTTCAACTTCTAAAAGCTTTTAACCATCATTTCTCGTATCCATCCAGTATGCCCATCTTTAGTCGAGTTTTTGGAGATTGGCACAATTTTTGCGTACTTTCCAGACAAGAGAATTGGAGGACATTCGGGCTAAGTTGTCTTTTTTTCGGGGATAGATTGTCAAATGCGATCTTCTTTATCACTTCCTAATAACTCTAAGAGCGGAAAAATGATGCCTCAAAATCGTTAATTTTCTGCCCATGTATTTTAAAATTAAAAAAAAAAACAATATCATTTTCTCACATTACATAAAACGTTTGGGCTTGGAGTATTCATAAATATTCAATATCCAGATCAACGCTTATTATACGGGACAATAAGAGCTGAACTATCACAAAATATGCGAATAATCATTCATTTGATATAACAGGCAAATTTCCGCTTACATCATTTGAACAGAAAAGAGCGGGAAACAGGAAAACGTTTCCTTGAGCTATCGTAATCATTCGGAATAAAATCAAAACTGATACAGTGAGTTGAAATATTTTTTAAAATAATTCGCCATTTCTTTTAAAGTAAACGGAGATATTTCCACTGACATGGTGCAAGTATTTTTGGAAACAATCATACAAATAAGATTATATATATAAGTAATCAACCATAAAAGCATTAAATAATTCAAATTAATTACCAGAATCATCAAAAATTAAATAGTTCCGGCAAACCGAAACTAATTACGTTAGAATCGAAACTAAAAATTAATTTGGAGTTGAGCTACAAAAAATAAAAGCGAAATGAAATAAAGCCTATTTATGAAACAAATCTAAATTAATATAATTAAGTGAACAAAACAAAATGAAACTAAAAATTATTTCGGTTTCGAACAAGTTTAAAATTTAAATATTAAAAACATATCATTGTATATAGGTTTAATATATATAACTAGTTGATATAATGGTTTTGAATTAAAACTGTTCGGTTACTTTTTAATTTATGAAGGCCACACGTAGATGAACCTTTACATTTATATAGAGGGATTGCGTTTTACTGAAAGGTGCATAATTTAAAAGAATTCAATCATTTTCATTTTTAAGATGATATTTTCCTCACTTTGAGACTTTGTGTGTATTATTTTCCCCCTATATTCATCGTACCGGTACATAATCTACTATAGTAAAACTCTCCTTTTTATATTACTCCATCTCCTAATGAAACTCACTTTAACATCTTGCAAGATGTGAGCGTTCCCTTCGTGGAAACTCATCACTTTCATGAAGTTCCTGTCGTTGTTGGAGGATATGTTGGCCACCAGGTTAATGGAGGGAGCTTGAGCTCGGATCGCATACTCAGAGAGGGCTTGGAGTCCAACCACAGTGTCCTGCAAAATAAAATAAAAAAATGGCTTCGTTATATGTTTGCTTAGTCAGAACTGAGTTACTCCCATTCAGCAAACCTTCTTTTAAGAGCTTTCCTTTTATTAAAATGAAGGTAATTCGATCACACAACATTGCTGCACACACCAGGGAAGCGAAAATATGGATCCAAGAAAAGAGTAATTTTCGAGATAAGGCAAAAACACTGAGTAAAAAGAGAGCCCGAATGATGTGAAAATGATGGAAACTATTTAAAGTTATACCACTTTGGAAATAATAAGGAATTTTTGAGACCTTATTTCCAAGTGCTGTACTTTCAAGAATTTTATGTTATTTCAATGAAGATTTAAAAAACAGAATGAATAAACAACTTGCTTTAGTGACAAATGATTCTTTGAAATTTTTAGTATTTTTAATTTCTTGAGCACGATACATAAAAATAAAATATTTTAACTCTCTGACCTGCCCAATGAGAGGATCGAAACCGCTTCAAAACTTTTGAAGCGATTTCGATCAAAATATGTTGCATAATTTAAGACTATATATATATATATATATATTAGAGAATTGAAAAATGCCTTTTTTTTCTTTCTAGAAAATATTCTTTATATAGATTTTCATCATGAGAAACTAAGTTACCAGAAAAACTAATTTCAGGCGATATCATTAAAGAAATTTCTAAAAAAGTAAATTTCAGTTAAATTACAGTAAATTTCTATTTATTGCATAATATAAAAAAGTAAAATGTATAAAATTTAATTAAGAGGAGGAATATTCCATCCATTTTGCATCACTGCCTAACGCTTTGCAAATTCGTTGAATCAAGATCAGAGTCACTTCTATTGAGGAGGCATCCGAAATCTGTATCACCGCTATTAAAACTAAAATCGTGTTCAGAATCTGACAATTCATCTGCAATATACTCTCTGTCAATCGCTGAACGTTTACGAGCAGCCATTTCAGTAAGAAGAAAGCGACAAAAAGCGAAGTTTTAGCGGTGGCAGGCAAGTGGTATTAAAGATGTCTGCAAATGCCGTCATTTAGTGGACAACATCTGTTGACCAAAACGTAAACTAAGCGTCTCGTGCTGTATATAATTCATTTCAATGATTAAAAGGGGGGAAACGAGATGCGCTCCGCAATAAATTAAGATAAACACATCCCAGCGGAAGTCGCGGGATGATCAGATTTTGAGGTATTTGAGTTGTATGTGGAAATCGAGAGGATGAGCAGTCAGAGGGTTAATCGCCCTCCCCCACCCCCCAAAAAAAATTATCCATCAGTTCGTAATGAATGTTCACATTTCGAACCACCCTTTAACAAAATTTTTTTTTCAATTATATCAGTGTTCTTCTGTCCACCATCGACATAATAGCCACCGTATGCAGCAGAGAAATTACACTTATTGCTTAAAGCTGAAGGGCAACAGTGAATTTGAAGAGCATCGCTATGCGAACGTTTCTGACTATTTCATTGAATGTTTCGCTTGATTCCATGTTTCGCTAATGAACGGAATTGCGAAATGTTATAAGAAACGGTTTAGCGAAAACGGGGATTTCATTAAGTCAAAGATAATATGACGTGAAAGAAATAAACAAAAGACAGCAAATAAAATTACCGTAAACGTCCTCAGATGGGTTATCTCGATGAATTAAGCATTCCATACCATAGTGACACGCTAACATTGTACAACATTGATCTATATTGGCAATATTGTTTAGTATTGTGGAATATTGTTTAATATCGCCCATTATTGTTCAATAGGCTGAGCAGCAGGGTTGGTTGTGCAGGTTGTGCAGCAGGCTGAGCTACTTGGGTATCCATTGTTTAAAAAACTCAATCACCTGGGCAATCAACCTCGAGTTAGAAGATAGTTAGTACTTTACTACGAAAAGGATGAATTTCAGAATATGGAAGACTAATTTCAATTTAAAGTGAAATATTATAGCCTGCACGTGTATGGACTTTCAAGATTTTTACTTCCTTTAATCAAAGCATAAGTGAATTCTGCATGGAAGATTTCACCTTCAATTGGATGCAGAATTTTCACATTTAAAGCAATAATTGAAGGATTTGCTGACAACTGCTCCAACTTGGGGAAATTTAAAGTTACTTGCACTATCACGGGGTAAAATAAAATCATGTCCAATCTTAGTTTGACAGAAAATCCTTGTTCATTTGGTGCTAAAAGAGCGCGATAACTAAGGTGTCCAATCTTAGGAAGATACTCTCGTTGGAATTTAGAATTTTCTGATGTTTTTCATGAATTTCTGCAAGCGTGCTCCTTTTTGCAACAAACTCGTAAAATGAATGCAATTCATTGTTGTTGCAATTGCTAAAATCGCATTAAATTAAGTGCGATTTTAACATTGCACTGTCATTGTTAAAATCGCACGACAGAACATATTGGGTCAATCTTAAGAGTTTAAGGATGGATTTAAATAATATCAAAAATTCGAAATAAGATTTGTTCTATCGTTAGGAGGTTAAATAATTAAGCAAGTCAAATACTACTTAATATAAGTCAAATGAACATTTTCAACCGAATTTTTAAAGTTATTATCGTAATAAATTTTTTGAACTCATTTCATTGCAAATGGAAAGTGAGAAACTATTTTGCATAGTTACATTTACTTGTCATTTAATACATTTTCTGTCAAACAATCAAAATACAGTAAAAAAATTTTAAATCCACGAATTTAAATCTCAAAGAAAGGAACTGAAAAATTTCCCCTTGTTTTGTTTGTTCAATATTCAATCGTTTCTACTTTATACCCTTACAAAAAAGGATATTATATCAACAATACTTTCAACGTATTGGGCAAATGGTTGGAACAATATGCAGGTATTCTCCATATGACATCGGAAATAATGTGTATATGAAATGTATTGCAATATGCAGTGTGATTATACACGCATGGCTCATTCTCTTACCCGCAAGCAGGAAAGAGAAGTATTTGAACAGACTTGATTTGAAAGTTTGTGAAAGTGCATGCTTGTGTTATTGTTGAGTTCCAATGGTACTTGTCATTGACAAGCCCGTTGATCGTTGTCAGCGATTTTAAGCCGTGATGTCAGCGATATTTTTAATGAGCGTCCCTCATTTTTCAGTAGCTAAAACTAGGGCCTAGAATACGACTTGGCTACTTCATGCTTCACATTCGCTTGCACAATCCCTTTTTACAGGGGGGCGCATTCCCGCTAGAACACAGAATGACAACCAGGGACGCTCAGAACACCAGGAAGACACAAGTTCATGCTCACCTGCGTGGACTTGAAGACGCCCGACTGCAAACGTTGAGTGTTGAGCCAGTTCACGATGGAGTTGCTGGTTTCCATGTCATTTAAGAGAAGTTGGTTCAAAAGACCGTAGCTGGTCGCCTCAATGTCGACTGCCTGGCCGCCACTTCCCCAATAAACAAAGTTGCTGTCTAGAATTACAGGATAAGCAGTTCTTAGCAAAGCTTTGAAGTACTTTATGAGCCAAAAGAAAACACCAACAAGCATTTACTATAAACATAGACTAAAATACAATTTAAAAGTAGGAATTTTGCTGAAATTGGCTATTTGGACTAAAATTATACCTACAATTATTTTAATAGTTAATAGTTAATTTTACTAGTTTTTCGAAGCGTTATTTGAAATCTGAATTAAAGCTCAGTGAATTAGAGAAGATCGTGAATTATCACTGCTGTCACGAAAGCTTATTGTTAAATTACTTCTAACCATACAAATACAGTGGGATAGACTAGTATGGACTCTGTTCTTGATTTTTTTTTAAAAAAGAAACATGTCGTACACTTTCAATTTTCTCTGTGTCTGTGGTAAACTCTTTATCTTGAAATAAATATTATTCGAATTAAGTAACGTCTCCAAGCAATTCGAACAAAATCTCTTCAGTAATCGAGAATGAAGTGTTCGGAGATGATATGCTTCCACGGAAAGGGGTGTGCAGCATTTTCTGAGGGTAACGACCACTGAACACCAAGAAGGAAGAAGCATGATTTCTAGCTCGTATGAAGATGACACACACATTCGCTTGCACAATCACCTCTTCACCGGATGGGGGGAGCCTATTAAAATGCTTCAGAGATAGAATACAGAACAGAAACAACCATGCCCGAACCGGGACTCGATCCCGGGATGCCCAGATCATGGGGAAGACGAGTTCAGTTATATCAACGTCCCGTTGTAAAGCAACACTGCGTCTATTTTGAAACGAACTTCGTCATTTTGAAAAGCAGTCAGATGACGAGGACGACACCTGAGCTGGTACCCCCTCTCCACACCACACCAGCGGGAGGACGTTTGTCTTGACAGATTTAACTTGCAAGAGACCCCCTAACCCGACGGTTCTTCGGTGGAATTGAGTCTGCAACCTGAAACCCTCCGGTTCCGAAGCCGAGACCTAACCACCAGGCCACTGCGGCTTCACGGGGAAGACAAGCCACCCCTACGCCAGGACGCCGGTGCATTGTCGGAGATGCATTCATCAAAAGCAAGGGTCCACAACCTGCGGCTCTATTGATGCAAAGTTGTGGTTCTCCAGTTCCATACGAAACTTCAATACTATATTTTCAAAACCCTTAAGAAGTAATAAAAAATATTTTTAAGAACCCGATCTCTCAACAGCCTGTATTGACACTATCTTTAATTCCACGGGCAGAGCGGTCAATTACCTCATTTCAAAAATCTGAAGCAACATCGCGATGAGACCGATGCAACTCTTGACACGAGTTACTTCAGCATAACTTAAAAAAACAGAGTGGATCGATTCGCCGAGAGATTCGAGCCATTCAAAATAAACAAAAGTACTCTCGAGTTCATCCTCTCAACACAAATACAAATGCGATCAACTCTGAGGCATCTGGAGTTGATGCTGGATCAATTCAAAGGCAATTGATAGATTTGAAAACCAACGACTTGCGGTGCGGCGAATCACAGAACTCAAGAGTCAGTTGGATTCCCAAAAATGCATGCACAAGTGGAACGCTCCGAAAGAAATTCCGCGACGCGAAGCCTTCATATTCGACGGATGGAACAGTCTTCCAGAACGCTACAGTGAGGTGAAGATATTGGCATGTGGAGTGATGATGATCTTCGGATTGACACGTTCGTGAGAGCAAGCCTTCTCTTGCAAGAGTATGATGAAAATTAAATTCAGAAGGCAACTAGCAAATAAAAATCTAGAGTCATGCTTGAAACTTAAAATAAAAATCTATTAACCAGAATTTAATAAAAATGATCAAAAGGTACGCTAGTCCTGCCGTTGATGGAACTATCTACACTGATGGGAAAAAAATCCCAAAACCAAGAAAAAATTATTGTACAGTAATGAAATTTTAGGAATACATTTGTCTAAGTAACATATTTAATTTATTAAAGTTTCAAGATCACAGCTAGAGCCATAGTCCAGAAGAGCCATTTCAAATGTGAAATGTTGGTATATTAGTAACCGGTGAAACCGCCAGAATTTTGAGTGCATGCATTGTGCCGTACAGGTGTCGGATATCAGTTTGTGGGATGGAGTTCCATGCCTGTTGCACTTGGGCGGTCAATGCAGGTACGGTTAATGCTGGTTGTGGATGACGCTGGAGTTGTCGTCCAATGATGTCCCATACGTGCTTGATTGGAGAAAGATCTGGTGATCTAGCAGGCCAAGGCAACATGTCGACACTCTGTAGAGCATGTTGGGTTACAACAGCGGTATGAAGGCGAGCGTTATCCAGTTGGAAAACACCCCCTTGAATGTTGTTCATGAATGGCAGTACAAATATGTACAAATTTGCAGTCAGGGTGCGTGGGATAACCACGAGAGTGCTCCTGCTGTCATGCGAAATTGCTCCTCAAACCATAATTCCAGAAGTAGGCCCTGTGTGTCTAGGCCGCAGACAGGTCACTAGCAGGCGTTCACCTGGCCTCCTTCTAACCAACAAACGGCTATCACTGCGACGAAGGCAGAACCGGCTTTCATCAGAAAACACAACAGATCTCCACTCCGTCCACCAATGAGCTATAGATTGACACCACTCCCATCGCAAACGGCAGTGGTTTGGAGTCAGTGGAATGTACTGTACAGGGCATCTGGCTTGGAGCTGTCCTTGAAGTAACCGATTTGTAACAGTTCGTTGTGTCACTGTGGTGCGAACTGCAGCTCGAATTTCAGCTGCAGACGCAGTACGATTAGCCACAGCTATACGCCGAATATGACGGTCTTCCCTCTCAGTAGAACCACGTGGCCGCCCGGAACCTGATCTTCTTGAGGCAGTACCTCCCCTTGACCACTGCCGCCAATACTCATGCACAGTAGATACATTCTTGCCAAGTCTTTCAGCAATATCGCGGAAAGAAAACCCACCTTCTCGTAGCCCTACAACCCGACCTCGTTCAAACTCAGTGAGCTGTTGATAATGGCTTCTTCGTCTTCCCAGAGGCATCCTCGACTAACATTAACCCATTATGTCAAATCTCAACTGTAAATAACGATCACGAACCTTACAGCGCTTTTTTAAAGCAAACCTCATTTGCATCTTCATAGTGTCGCTACCAGCGCCGCACTAACGCGCGTAGCTCAAAATTTGAATCGACGTCATCTTTCTGATGTATAAACACGCCTAACAAATTTCGTTTATCTAACACAGTTCCTTCCTAGTGTTGGGATTTTTTTAAATTAGTGTTTTTTTCATCAGAGCATATTTGTGTTTTTACATGAATAAAGATTATTTCGTATTTAAAGCCGTTCGTTTTAAATCAAAACCCAAATATATATAAGCAAATACTATAATATTAAATAGAAAATTTGTAGTGGCTCTTTAAAAACTGGAAAATTTTGTAAATTGTTTTCGGATCTTCAGTCTCAATATGTTGCCTACCCATGATTTAAACGATGGTGAAATAAGAGAGAGGCTCAAATTAAAGCTAAACATCGTTATCATTATTGTTCCAAAATCCATCGCATTCGTTATTTTTTTAACACAGATATTTAACTTCGTCGCTGGTTTAAAACTTTATTGGAAACACGTAACCTACTATTTCGGTCAACGATTGTTTTTGTGTAAGCAGTCACAAACCGAAAATGCAGGCTCCTTTTAAATTATATATAAAATCTTTTGATATTACAAAATGTTTGATACTATGTCCTTACATGAGAAACCGATTCTCGAAGAAGGCTTGTTGGCAAAAGTTAGATATGTGTTCAAATTTCGTATGAAAACTATTTCATACAGACAAAGAAATAATAGCCTGAATCTAGATAAAAACTGCCAAATTTTAAGATTAGCTACTGACTGGCTGTATAAACTTAGTTATTGTTAAAATTCATCGCAAACGGTAAGCTTTTTGCGACTTCGTTGGAATGTCAATGTACTGAAATTGTCACCAACATAAACTGTGAGCGTTGTTCCGTTTTGGCATCAATCTATTAGCTTGGCAGATATTTGGGTGCTATCAACTAAAACTGCAGGGAAGAAAAACCCATCCATCCTTACTCTGATCTCGCTTGGCAATGGACATGAGCTTATCGTTCGCTGCCTGTTTGAGGACGCTGTCGCTCAAGGATAAGGCGTAGGCCACTATGGCAACAGCCAGGGGCTCGTTCACGTCCCCCAAGTGGTCTTCGAGGTAGGCAAGAGCTCGCTTCTTCGTTATATGGAGATTCTAAGGAAAGAGAATTCGATAATACAATTTGAAAAAATTTAAACTATCAATACATTTAAAATAATAATAGAATTTTTTTATTAATGTATCTGACTACGTTTGAAGGAAACATTTTGAAAAATTGAATTTTTTAAAAACTATTTAAAACAATGGTTTCTAGACATATTGTCCATTATGATACAAAATATCATAAATGCAAAAAACAATTATTGAAATATATTTTGTGAAATAGGAAAAGTAGTAGTAAATTAACCAAAACGTTTAACACTCCACACAAAATGGAAATGCAGCAATCCTATTTTTCTTTGTACACAAGTTATGAAATATAATGGTGAATGAAATGAACCAAAATCTAAGAAAGATTTTGAGACGTAAAGAAGTTATGAGTAAAAATAGAAGTATACATGCAATTTTTTCCATAAAAGCACAACTTAATTTTTCTAAAAAAGAAAAAAAAATGAAAAAGTATTTCACCAGCAATAAAACTTTTGGTTCATTTCATAGAGATTTTTTATGCAAATACCTCTACAGTTTTGAGAAAATTGAAGTGAAAAAACATTTTAACTGAAAAAAATATATGACTCTGGATAATAGGGGAGTCCTTCCTTTTCCTGGAAAAGATGAATTGAAATCTCCATCACATAACTGTAGAGAGGAATGAAGTAGAATCAAAGAGAGCAAAATGAAGAGAGAAATTTATCCTATCTGTGTAGTAAATATTTCAAATTGTTTTTTAAAAAATTATTTGTGAGTAAATAACTCAAAAAATAACTTTCAGGGATAATTAGTTGATTAGGATAATTAGGATTAATTGATTACGTTTTAAAATGTAATCAAATTGTTTAAAATATTTCCTTCTTAAGATGATCCAATTTTAATTAGAGATAACCAAATATGTGTTGAAATCGATTTATTAATAATTTTAAATCATCTTACCTGCTGATCGCATTTACATTCTTCTAAAGTTATCAATGCAAAGGCCGTAAGAGGTGTTTTGCCTTGCACTCCACCCTAGAAGGATTAAAAACATGTTCATGTTAAGACAATTAAAAATGTATTTTTCTGTTAAAATTATACATTTTAAATTTGTCAATGTTTAAATCACTTTAAAAGAAAACTAATTAATTAAAATATTAGTATGAAATGGCAAAGAAAAAAAAGTTATTTCATACATATAAGAAAGAAAGAAAAATGGTATGATTTTTGAAAAACCTTCAAAAAACTCCCAATGACAATTATTTTAGAAGTAAAATTTTTAAATTCAACGTTTTATTTTAAAAATCAATCTTATTTTTGTATTAAAAATATTCTGTTTTGACAGTTGAAGAAAAATTCGAGAATGCAAATAGTAACCTTTTACTCTCGGAAAAATATTTCGATGCAAAATTATTCGCCTAATGCAACAACGGCTTTAATAAAATGTTTTAAGTTAAATCTCCTCGACAAATTAATTTACATCGTTTTACCATACTGTAATTAATTTTAACAATCCAAAATGAATGATTAAATAAATAGAACGTTAAAATGATGATTGAACGGCACTATCCGAGGAAAAGAGGTTAATCTTATTCTGCTTAACTTTCACACTCCCATTCTACTTAACTTTAAAAATGCATATATTATTATGCAATAGTAATGTAATGTTGCCATTATGCATTCTTACGGTTCAATTTCGAGACGATTGGGTCCGTAGCCGTGTAACATAACCCCTAAACCAAAGTGTACACTCTCCTGTTGAAAGTTCTTATCTGGCTTATGAACT
>JAPMOQ010059003.1:362042-381939 GCA_026543055.1 Argiope trifasciata | reverse complement strand
CAAAGTGTACACTCTCCTGTTGAAAGTTCTTATCTGGCTTATGAACTCACCACCACACCATCATGATTTACAAGTTTGATCCCGATGTCACGATTATGCACAACATACAGACGTGGGTTTCTGCAAATATTCAAAGAATTTACGACTATAAGTGTTTAAATAGGCAATTTGACATCAGGCAGCTTGTGGTGATATCTTAATGTGCTAGTAACTGCCACTAAACATCGGAGATCACTTTTGTACAGGGGATGTGTTACTCGCTGCAAATCGGAAGATCGCTCGTTCGATCCTTGGTGGAATTCTACCTCCATATCGGCGCGACACACAATACAACCCGTCACAAACTCACCATCATATCCAAATGGTACACAGGGCTGATTTCCATGTACGATCCGTCCGGCTGTTGGTTGTTGATGAGCCACCTCACCCCGCTGCACATCACTTCTTCGTCGATGTGCACCACCTCGTTGGCTTGGCAGAACACCTTGATCACGAAAGCCGTCAACCTGCAAATTCAGACACATTTAACCTCCCACAGTTCTTCGGAAAATAGAACCCCAAAAAAGAGTTTTTTGTGAGGGTTAAAAAAAAGTATTTTAAAATGTTAAATGTTAAAAACTGATACTAAGCATCCCAATGAACTACCTTAATAGCTCAGAAATACATTGAGTCAATATTTAACACGTTCCCTGCCAGTACCCCCGCCCGATATCAGGAGCATCTGTCTAATGAGATGACCCCTTCTTTGCTGTTTTTTAATTGTGGTAGAGAAGGTGCCATTTCATAGCATGGATGGTTTGATCCTGGAAAAGAACGCAATCTACGAGCTATCGCGTAGTTGGCACTCAATGTGTTAAATGTCATTTAGATTCCAAAGTGGTAAATCACGTTTGTCATTCGAATTTAATATCTGGAGACTTTTTCAGAAAGGAAATACCACAGTGATGTGCTTCTTATGTCTGATTTATTATTGTATTTAATTTTCAGTATTTGTTGCTGAATTTATTTAATTTAAATTCAACATTCATTTTGAAAAAAATAAACAAAAGTTCTTGATGCCATTCAAGTTTTTTACAATTCAGAATCTTTCTGTTAAGGTGTTTATGCCTATTTTGACTTCATTTTTGATATGTTGACTACTTGCGCATTACAGTTCATGATATTTTAGTTTGTTTTTTAGCACAAAATATAGTTGAGGTATTTTGAATAAATTTTTTATCATATTGCTTCAGCTTTCTTTTTATGCAATGTAACCATCTACCTACACTTCTTATCAACAGCAAACTTTAAATTTTCTCTCAGTAGGCATAAGGAACAGAAGCTTAGTTTAGTTATATTAACGTGCTATTTTGAATCAGCACTAAGGCTATTTTAGGACCGACCTCGTCATTTTTAAACGCGTTCAGATGAAGAGGACGAGACCTGAGATGGCACTCACTTCTCCACACCAGCGGGAGGATGTTTGGCCCCGAACAACTTAACGTGCACCAGACCTGCTTACACGGTGGTTCTTCGTTGGAATCTAGTCTGCAGCCCTCCGCTTCCAAACCCGAGACCTTACCATCAGGCCATCGCGGCCCACTGAGGAACAGAAAAGACACTGCAGTTCTTATACAATTTGGAAAATAAAATTTTATGCGTGTCAGTCATCGGAATAGAATGTAGAAGAAAAGGAGCCATTGATTAATATAGAATGGTTGCTTGTTATTAAAAAAATAAATGCATAAACCGTTTTATCTTGGAAGATACATCTTAGCAGGTTTCTTACAGCTCAAGTTGTTTGGCAGACGCAATCCAAAATGAAATGACTTTTGATTGTTATAAATACAGAATTGTGCTGGCGTCTTGGCCAAGGTGTAGCGCTTCTCCCCCCTGATCTGAGCGTCTCGGGTTCGAGTACTGGTTCGGGCATGCTTGTTCTTCGTCTTTGTTCTATCCATGCGATGAATTAAAGTACCCCTCCGTAAAAAGTGGTTGTGCAAGCGAGTGTGTATGTGTGTCATCTTCATTTCAGCTAGAAAACAGACTTCTGCCCTCGGGCGCTCAAGGACCTTTGCCCTCAGAAGATACCGCACCCTTTCCGTTGTAACACGGACACGACATCATCATCATTGCAGAATAATAAATCAAGATTTACAGAAGGCATCAGACAATAAAAAGTTGGCTCTTATACAGTTGCAAAATGTACTTGAGACCTATTTTGAATAAATAATGGCTTTATATTCGCATTCCCAATAAATGTTTTTACACACCTCTGCGATCATGTGTTATTTCACTTAACATTACATACACCGGCTTCCTTGGCGCAGTATAGCCAAACATGGCTCTTGCGCCAACACAAATCAAACCAATACACCGGCTTCCAGGAAACTTACCAGGTGCTTGTCGGCTTGTGCTGGTAAGCAGAGTAGGAGCCATCCTCCTTTCGGAACGATAACTGGTTGCCGTAACCTGCGAAGGGAAAGAAAATTAATATGGCTCAACGAACATCATTGCACTCTAGCAATGCTGGCTTTATGCTTTATTCTATAGGAAATTCGCATTTATTCCAATTCAATACGATCATCTGCTCTTATACCATGGCAATTTTGGATGCACGGTTCTTTGAAAGATTCAATGTCGAAAAACAAATATCAGATGATTTCTGATCTGAAGATACTTTTCAGTTTCAGATATATCCCAGATAACCCCGTATAGTTCTTTGCTCCAAGTACCAGAAAATCTCATGAAACGTGTGATTGAAATGAATACAGGATGCATTGAGTAAGCCTAGTTTTGTGTTTTGATTACTCGTCTGTGTAGAGTGACATATTTTGTTACTTGATATAGATTGCACGTCATGAAATTCTCATTTCTTTCGGTATGTTAGAGGTTATAAATTCACCTTTAGAAATCTCACAGTTATAGAATTGCAGTTTGAACAAAAATGAAATTAATTTTTACACAATTATTTACCTACTATAACAACAAAAAATTCTGGAAGTCGCTTTATATATTAAAACAGCTCAACATCAGGGCGAACATTTTAGCCATTGTTTTTTGCATTTATCATAAACTGTATGTATTGTACTGCATAATAATAAAATATTGCTACATTTGAAATCATAGATCTTATTTTAAATATTTCTGAATACTGAACTTCGTTGCTCTGAATGTAACAGTTAATACAACTGATAAGTAATTTTGAATATCTTTTCATTATGAGCCATACAACATATTCTAAAACCTTCTGAATAAACTTTATCATGAACTTTAATCATAGATATTCTATACCTAACAAGTGACATAAACCCAATCGGTCAGGAAATCATCATTTCAAAATCATCTACTTTTTCATTATGATCCGTAGAACCTGTTTAAGGGACTTTTTATTGAGTGTTATAGTAAACTTTAACCATAAATAATTTATACATAACCCAGCCAGAAAGAATTTCGAAATTTTCTAATTGTTTCGTTACTAGTCATTGAACCTTTTGAATGAGCTTAATAAAGAACTTTAATCAAAGAGATTTTATGCGTAATTCATGATGCTAACCCAGATGATAGGCATTTTGCAATCTTCTTTTTGTTCATAATGAGCCATAGAACCTGTTCCAGAATTTTCTGAATTTAAATCTTAGATATCAAGTGGCATAAACCCGATCGATAAACATTTAAAAATATATTTGTCTCATTAGAAGTCATAGAACCTGCTCTATAGCTTCCTGAATTAGCCTTAGAGTGAACTTTAATCAAACAAACTGTACGTAATACGTGGCACAGACACAGGTAATAGACATTTGAAATCTTCTGCTTGTTTCATATGAGCCATAGAATACGTCTTCTAAATGAGTATTATAATGAACTTTGATTAACAATAAAAATCTTCTTGGCTCATGAAGTCATAGAATTATTGAATGATCTTTACAGTGAATTTTAATTCAAGAAAATCTGTATATGATAACTGGCATCAATATTCAAATAAACATTTTGCAATCTGGTTGTTTCATTATGGATCATAGAAGCTTTTTTATTGAAAGAGCTTTGTAGTGAATTTTCATTATAAAAACTCTACGTAGCTCATGAATTCCAACTCAGCTGTTAAACATTTTCTAATCTTCTGCGCTTTCCATCATAAGCTACAGAACGTCTTGAATTGAAATGAAAAGAAATTTAAAGATAGAAACTCTACAAAAGCAAGTGATAAGCATGTTGAAAGTTTCTAATTACCATGGCGAATGAAACCGTAGCCCTTTTCTTCTATTTCTGGCGTTATCTTCCCTTTGACTTTCAGATAGCGCATGGTGTAGAGGGTGGGCGCAAGATACATCATGTTCTGTTCGCCGCAACCGCGTGGTTTCAGGAGAAGCTTGTCAGGGTCGTTGAGGGCAGTTTCCACGGTTGGACCGAACCGGTCGCCTGAGGGGAACAAAGAGCTTCTGTACCATAGCAATAAAATGAGAGAGAATAAATAGCTCTAGGCTTAAAGTATCCGTTCGAAGAAAAAATTTTGAGAAACTAGATTTTAAAAAATATTGAATGCTTTGTTTTTTAGATTTTAATGATATTTATAATAAAAAATACTATAAATACAAGAAAATTATTGTAAAATATAACGTATTTTCAGTAATAAGAAAATGTGTAGTATTTAATGAAGTTGAACCAAAACGATTTACACTCTACACAAAATGGTAATGCAGCAATAATATTTTTTCTTGTGCGTAAGTTATAGAATATACTGATGAATGAAATGAACCAAAATCTTGAGATGCAAAGAAGTGATGGCTAAAAATAGACATATATATGCATTTTTTTCCCTCATTTCACAACTTTATTTTTCTAAAGACACCTGTAAATGAAAAATTATTTCACCAACAATTAAAAGTTTGGTTCGTTTCACTGTCCACATTATTTAAAACACACTACCAAATTTTTATGCAAATGCCTCTATCAGATTTTGAGATATCACGTCATGGGTTCAGACTTGTAATGAAAATTTAAGTGTTGAGAAAATGGAAGACAAATTTTAGTTGAAATATGTGTGAGAACAGGTGAGGCCTTCCTTTTCTTAGAGAAACTGAACTGTTTCAGTCAGGGGAAAGTCTGAACTACTTGAAATAACAATTCTAAAAGTATTCGCCAACGAAGTCGATAAGTAGTGTAGTCGGATACATTATAAGGCTCAATAAAACTTATGGGCAGAATCTTTCAAGAAAATTTGCATCCCGAAACACGAAATTTCATTTACCCAGCGCCGTGATGGTGCAGCTCTCTGTTCCCGGCACGAAATCTTCGGGCACTGCTAATTTGATGGCAGTGATTTGCAGCTTCTGATCAGGGTCGATGGAATCTGGAACATTTCAGAGGGTTAATGCATCCATCTTAGCATAAATACAAAAAAAAAAGGTTTTAAAAAATTCTGCCATTTTTACAATACAATAAATTATATAATAATGAAGCATATTAATTTTTTTTAATTCACAATGAATGAAAGTATAAGTACAAATAAAAATAAAATAATGAAACTGCAAATAATAAGTGTGTAAACTATAAATGTGCTAATTTTTTCAAATCAATACTTATGCAATAAAGGCATCCAATTGCGTGGCGTAAACTAGATCATCTTTAAATTTGCATTAAAATATATGAAATAAATTTTGAAACATCAAATAAATTTTTAATTAACTTTGAGAAATACATTCGGTTCATGCTGAGGAGAACTTAAATAAAAATAACATTTTCTTTTTCCAGTGATCGAATAAAGATTTGATGTAGATTCCTCAGAAAGATTTCTCATCTGCTTTGATCTTGGAATAGCCTTTGGATAATCGCAAACTGAGGCGCGCCGAAAAATGTCAATGATAGGACAAGAAATCTGACGCGAACTGTCCATCACCCGCCACGGCACAACCCTTCCCTTGGGAAGAGCGTCCTATTATCAATGGGAGCAGCCCCATCCCTACACACTAGTAGCGTACAAACATTATACAATATTGTATGATATTGATCAATATTGTTTACTATTGTGGAATATTGTTTAATATCATATCATATCGCACAATGCTGTGTAACGAGAACCAGCCACCACGCCGGAGGTCTCTCTCCTCCATTTCGAGTTGCCTTCAAAGGAATGTAGCCATTGACTAAATCAAATTTAGTTTTAGTTTAGTTATATTAACGTCCCGTTTTAAAGCAACACAAGGGCTATTTTGGGAAGGACCTCGTCATTTTGAACCATGGTCAGATGACGGACTAAATCAAATAGACAGGTTCAAAGCACCCCTAATTCAATAAAATATCAATAAAATTAATATTCAGGCAGAAGACAGGCAGATGAGTCTGTTTTAAGTTGTTAATCGTTTTTCGTATGTTTTAACTGTTCTAAATGTTTCTTTAATGTCTTGTGACACTTTTATTCATTTAAATGAGTACACTACAGGAATAAATGCATTTACAGAGAGTATGGGCCAAAAACACATAAAGAACACTGTGCCACTACTGTGCAAGTGAAATCGCACTTAAAAAAAGTAACAGAAGTAGATATAAATTACAAAATTTAGATTATAGTTTTCATCACTTATAATCCTTGAAGTTATTATTACAATTAAAATTACAGTAATAATAATATTTCTACAAAAGTATTATTATTATTACTTTGACAGAATTTAGTTTTAGATTCTGAATTAATTATTTTATTCATTATTATTTTTACAGAATTTACAGACGAATAATACATCTACATAATTTATTCACTTTTACTATTTTGTAACAGTTACGTAACTCGTATCTTCTCTTTTGGATATCAGATGGCGACGCCTGATATGCCATCCCATAATGCATTGCGAGTGTCATCAGAATGAGACGCGATAGTATATTGTAAAACTGAGCTCGCGAATGTCCTGTCTTTGTGTTTGTTCCGTGTGTGAATGTGGTTCTGAAAGAAATGTTCCTGTAATGTAAATCCCGTTACTTCATGCACAGATCATGATAATCTACATTCCACCCCATTTTAAATCATTTTTATTTTTCAGTGAAAGAAAAATTGGGGGATGGGAGAGTTTGAAAATGGCAGGAAGCGATTTAAAATTCCCAATCAATACACCAGAGTATGTGGCGGTGGAGATGTGCCTCTTTTGCCTCCGCTGCTGGTTGGAGGGATCCAGCATAATGGGGATGTCCACTTCCACAGGCTCGCCCTCGGCCTGAAACAGATGTCACAGAGATTGCTTTCAGAATTCGGAAAAGTACATATAGCAATAAATATCTAAATAATATTATAAACTACTCACACTCACTTCCATTTACAAAAATTACATAAAAATAGAAAAGGAATACATTTACTTGTATAGAACAACTTAAATTTTAATGCAAAGAATCAATTTTTTTTTCTTAAACTAAATTTTTTTCACTTGAACTCGAAAGAATAAAACTCCAAAGTATAATTCGCCCACGACTTTTGTCACGTGATATTAAAAATATCCAGTTTTGATAGCGCAGTTTTTCACACATGTTCACCCTTTTGCATTCTCTCATGCTTCAAAGTACTTAAATAGTACAAATGTTTCATAAATTCGTTCATATTACTTTCAGAAGAAAGAAGATGAACCTATTCTACTCACATCAGAAAAAAAAATCCATTTCTTGCCCCCGTCTTGGAGCTCGGAATTTTGATTTTATTACATATAAATCTATATATCAGTGCGCGTGTTCTCTTGTGAGCAGGACAGCTAGATTATCTTTAACACGATTTTAATAAATTGTTTGAAATGTAAAGATCTCAGACGATTCCTTAATGGATCCATTCGGCTTAAACAGAGTGCAAATAGTTGGGTGGCGGCATTTTCACTGAACTATAACTTTCTTAATATTGTGGATAGGACAATAAATCTAATGAACCAAATGACCACCCCATTAAGAACATTTGAGAAATGTGTTTCAGAAAATTTCGATGACTGTCCTATCTTAGATGCTAGGGGCTGTCATAGCAAAGCAACAGATTTGTATCCTCGCTTCATCACCTTATTAACAGGAAATAATATACGTATTTTCAAGCCCTCATTTTAACCCTTTCTAACCTCAACCATTGATGCGGGCGGTACGCAAGTGAGATGTAAAGGAACCTTATGGCTTGCCGGGAGGAAGTTTTGAATAAAAATAATGTTTTGTTTCTGCGGATGAACGAAAACTGTAGAAAATGAAAAATAAAGAGATACATAAACACATCTTTATGATCTGAGGGATAATCCACTTTCACAATGTATCATTCACTTTGAGATTGTGGATTTTTTCATTTTTCCGTCTAAAGATAGAAATGTAATTCGTAATCATTTGCATTAACAATAAGAAGTCCCCAATCACTCACCACCACGTTCAGTTTCCTGATGATGGCGTCGCTTCCGTCCGAGGTGAGCGCCACCACTTTGATGTCGAAGGTCCCCTCTTTGAGGGGGATGACGGGGAAGGAGACGGTGGCCGCGGAGTGCTTCTCGACGATGAGCCGCTTCCTCTCGCTCTTCTCCCCTTCGCTGGTGCCCGTGCACAGGTCCTTCACGCCATACATGTACACGACGGCCTGCAACCAAGAAGGGGCGGAATGTCAGTTAGAGTAACGCCCCGTTGTAAAGCAACACCAGGGCTATTTTGGGACGTCATTTTGAACGAGGACGAACACCTGAACTGGTGGCCCCCTCTCCACACCGCACCAGCTGGAGGACGTTTGGTCCCGACGGATTTAACATGCAAGAGACCCCCTTATGCGCCGGTTCTTCGGTGGAATCGAGTCTCGAATCTGAAACCCTCCGAAACCGAGACCTTACCACCAGGCCATCGCTGCCCAAGAATGGTCAGAATAAGGTTTTATCCAGCAGCATATCCCTATTCGAGAGGTTGATCGAAGAAAGGGAAGCTCCATTTGGGTGGAGTTTTGAAATGATATGAAATGGAGCGTTTTATCTATCTTCTTAATATAATTTTAATGCTAATTATTTTCCTATTTTTTATTTAATTTAGCCCATTACTTTATTCAGCAAATTCTCTAAAGCCCACGCATACCTTGAGAATACATCTAAAAGGCCCTTCATAAAAATGACAAGTGCCAAAGAAATCCTAAACGCATGTCTTCTTATAAATCACTAGCTGGAACCCGGCGCGTTGCTGCCGCAGAAGAAGATATTTTGGAAACATCATTTGGAGTTGTTCTCTTGTTTCACAAGGAAGGATAGAAAGAATGATCTTTATTTTTGCATCGGATGTGAATACATTCATTGAAAGTGAAAGATATATGAAGGAGAAGCGTAAATAATATTAATTCTATTTTTTTAGCTTTGTTATTCAAGGCGTTAGGGTTGGCAATATTTTTTTGTTTTTTTTTGTTTTTCCACCTTCAGCAGAAACAAATAAGTGCAAGTAATAAATATTCATGTTTAATCGCCATCAGATGAGCGTTTCGGCAACGCGTAAGAGACATACAGACAAACATTCGTTTTTATTTATAGAGACAAAGAAAGGAGCTTCCCACACTCAGAATCAATGACAGGTGACAGATATTTCAGTGAAAATATTTGCACATTTAGGAAATTTGCAAAAATATTCATATTTATAACAAATTAGTCACGTTCTATCATTTCCTTGATGAACGAAAAGTCACAGTAACACATCTAGAGCAAACTTTAAATTACGTTTCTACTGATACTTTCAAAATGAGCTGTATTTGTATTACTGCATACAAAGTTAAAACAAAGCACGAAGTTTTATTTACTTCATTGGCAATTAAATATAATTATTCATTCGATTGTTTTCAATGAATTATTTGCGAATCCATTTTAAAATAGGAAATTTATTCAAATTACTCGTTCAATTAATCAAATAATGTATATAAAAATTGTTCAATTACTTAATCATTTTCCCAATTAATCAATCAATTTATCCAAGATTACACAGTCATTTTGCCAATTAATCAATCAATTACTCAATGAATTTATCCACGATTACACAATCATTTTCTCAATTAATTAATCGATGTATCCAAATTATTCGATCATTTTCCCAATTAATTAATCAATTACACAATGTATCCAAATAACTCCATTACTCAATGAATTACTCAATCGCTTCCTCCCAATTACTCACGCTGAGTCGCTTGGCTCCGTAGTTGAAGACGGTCGCCGGAATCTCCACCTGTTCGTTCCTGACGACGGAGTAGGGCAGATTGAGCTGCACGAACACCTTCTTGAAGGAGACGATCCTCTGCGGCTCGGCCACGCATATCCCGTGCAGGGGGGAAACGGACACCGCCTGGATGACCCACGTGGTGATGCTGTGCGGAAGACTCACAGGGAACTCCTCCTTGTTGTCCGGCCTGTGGAAACGAAAATCAAATGACGTGCAATTCATCGTGATTTCTTACTTTTAAAAGGCATTTAGCATTGTTATATTTAGCGAACTGCTTTTCACATAAAAGTCCCTAAATAGTGTAATGATTCAGCTTCCCCCCTTACTGAACATTGTGGTTTCCTTTTCACACGCTCCGTCATTGCCATTTCCAGACTGGTCTCTTCAATGGAGAAGTTTCCTGGCAGTGCAATTGCTTACAGATGGGCAGGCGGAGAACCCTCCTTCTAAGAACGGACATCTGGCCCTTTAGAGGGAATTCAGATAAAGGACCACCCGTGCACTAGCCCTGTCTGCGACACAGATGTGTATACAGTATTGTGGACCACGAACATTTCTGCGGTCAACTGTAGACCAGTGAAGTGTTTGCTGGACGACGATTCGAGAACCGGCAGCCCAAGTGCTCCAATGTGGAGGAGAGATGGAGATGAAAGAAGAGAAAAGGCGAGGATTTTGGAGAGAGAAGGGGAGACGAGGAGTTCCGAGCCGAGCGTTCGAGAGAAAATTCCCCCCGAGGAATTCGGTGGATTCTTGGAGCTGACCCCGGTACCAGCGTGAGACTTTGACGGTCGATTAACTGTTCTCGTGAATTTCTCCGAAATATTTCGAGGAACTATTCTCGTAGTGTTGTACATAAAACCTTTTCACTTAACCTAGATGATAAAGACTATTTTTTCTGTAAATTAAAGCTGTAAATAAAGTAATTTGACTAAAACGCTACCCTTTATTTGAACGGACCAGATCGGGACGTCACAAAATATAACCTTAGTTCAAGTCACCACTAAAATGCATAGCCAAAAAATATTACATTAAGGCTCTTAATCTCTCACCCTATCGTTTTATCTTCGAAAAACCACGTCTCTCTGAAATCTCTCCGCACTGTGAGCTGCTTCTCGTAGAAGTCTTCTTCCGAGATGGGAATGAATTCGGGCGCCTCCTCTCGAACTCCGCCCGCCCGAGCCAGATTCAGGCCAGTCCCTGCGGAAAGGAAAATTGACATCAGTGCACGACTCATCGTTGCACAACTCATTTTCAGTATTGTACAATTCATGAGCAAGCATTTCAGAAACGCATAGTAATTGATCATCTTCATGATGTTTTTATTTCCAGAACGTGCCATGATAAAATATCTTAAAGCATTCTATTTTTAATTTGGTAATATATTTGAGCTGACAAAGTTTCTGAACATTGCATAATACCTAATGTACCCTGTCACTAAATTTCTTACAAAGCGAGGAAAACATGGTTTTAACAGCAAATTAAGTTTTAGTTGATCAATAAGATAGTAATTATTGACATTTTCATTTTTCTTAAGTTATTAAAAAATGTTGAAAATTTAAACATTTTTTAAGGATTTCATAGCATATTTTCAGACAAATTAAATTTATCCATTCATATACAATTTAATAATATTTTCAAAAAATAAGTTTTTTTAGATATTTATATATTTTTATTCAATTGAAAGGTAAGAATTTCTATAAAAAAACTCTTTTAAATGCAATTTTTATTATTGTTCCAACCAGGAATTCTAATATTTTTCTTACCTTTTCTTGTCGTATTGTAAAACTATTGGAATTTTTCTTTCTCCAGAAAAAAAAAACTGCACATGCCAGTGATCTCAATTTCATATGTAGTATCATATTTATTTTAAACTAAAAATTGGAGGGAGAAAAGGAATAATTCCATCCAGAAGAGAACTACCAACATTTTAGAAACGTCGGTTAACCGAATGGAGTGCGATTTTTATCTTCACCGGTCATGTATTTTCTGTGCATCAAAGTCGCGTCTTAGACCAAAGTTTGACTTGTTAGTGTGACACCGAAGAAGGCTTTATGAATCACAAGATCAAAGTCTATGCACTATAGCGAGAAAGACTCATGACCAAGAAATTGAAGGGTTCTTGAAGTCAAAATACTTGTAAAAATTCCAGTCATTAAATTTTCTCTTAAGGACATTTTGTCAAAGCATTTGTATTCAGGTCTCTCTTGATGTGAAAAGTTAACGCTCATTGAATGAATTTTGTGCATTTTTAATGTTTCACAACTTAATATGTAATGTTTGTTTGTTTGTTTTTTCTTTGCAAATATGCATTTTCTCTAGAGGGCTCTTTATTGTCTGCAAGAAATCAATGCCATCAAGTGTCTTTTATTCCTTCGTGCTAGGGTGGGTTGCTCTTCGACTGCCCAGTCAAGTTTCATACATGCCCAATGGTTATTTTGGAGTATTGATTGGATATGTAATATCATGTTTGTAAATAATGAATAGCACAGGATATTATTGATTTTAGAATCTTTTAAGTTACAACAAAGATCAATAGTAGACAAGAGTTTTTTCTTAAGAGATATAAAACAATTAACATGCCGACTTTCATGCATTGAATGGGGGTACAGAAATTACTTTTGAAAATTCGAGTTTCTCCCTTTCACCCGAAATTCAAGTGAAATGTCGCATTGTCTGACTTACTCCTGAGCTTCATGTCCTTGAACCCGTTCTCCTTTCCGTGGAGGCAGCACTCCAGGAAGGCCCGGGAGCAGTTCCGGTGCTCTCCCTGGAGGTAGCGGTTCACGATGTTGGCCCGGTCTTCGCAGTTCCGATTGTGGCGATCGTGGTTCAGGCCCAGAGCGCAGCACTCTCTCTCCAGACCGCTGTACCTGCCCACTGAAAAGGAAAGGAAATACATGTGAGACGAGCAATCTCTATGAATAAAAATGAATGTTTGTCTCTTATGCCTTCCTAAACGGTTCACCCGATGGCGATGAAACTGGGTCAGCTGATTACTTACACCTATGAGATGATTGTAGGGATAGTACAATTATATCAAATTAAATAAAAAAAGTTTCGAATCTCAATCGCATCTATTTACTTAATATACAGATATTCAGATATCAAGCTTATTGTGTTTTTAAGCTATTACATTCATATGCATATGAACAGACGTAATATTTACTCTTGGATAAGTTTGCTTCAAAATATAATTGAAATCTACGACTCTTTTGAAATCGAGATTGCAACTTTTTTTGACAATATGTACGGAGAAAAATGTTTAAAGGCATTTTCCGAAAAATGATTTGTATTCCCTAATTTTCCCAATGAACTATTTTTCACTCTTTAAGTTGCATATAAATGACAAAAATCCAAAGGGCAATCAAATTTATTGAGTCTGAATTCTGACTTTCATAAAATTAAAAAATATATAGAGTAAAAATAATAGAATATAAAAGAGAGTAAAACTTCTAAATACAAATAAATTTATTGATTCTGAATTCTGATTAATTTTCTAACATTGAAAAAGAATGGAGAGTAAAATATTAGAATAGTATATAAGTGAGTAGAAATGATAAACACAATCAATTTTATTGAGTCATAATTCTGACTGAATTCAAAAAATTAAAAAAGAATAGAAAGTAAAAATAAGATTAGAGTATAAAAGAGAGTAAAAATTCTAAAGACAACCAAATCTACTGAGTCAGATTTCTGACTGATTTCAAACAATTTAAAAAGAGTAGAAAAGTAGATACAATACAAAAACAACTATTTAACATTCAATGAAATAATTAATATTTATTCATTATTATACATCTGTACATTTTGTTATATTTATTTACAAGCTGAGTAAGCTCGCTCTTATGAAAGTAATTTTCAAATTCATAAACTGTCTCGTTTTTCTGTCTCTCAAAGTGTTTCTACAAACGGCCAAAGATACTCACTTATTCCATCGGCCACCGCCCTTCTTTTCCGTTTGATTGCTACGCAGGAAGAGGCTGAAAGACATTTATAAATGTTTCAAAAATTTAACAATACTTTACAACAAACACATATTTATCTATAAAAGTTCGTTTTAATAGAAATAATATGTATTAAATAAAACGAAAAAGTATTTTAATAAACATTAAAAAACTAATTTTTAATGATATGGCAGCAAAAAACCAACAATTTAACTTGTGCGATTCACTTGACATAAGGGCCGCGGTCGTCTGGTTGGTAGAGCGTCCGTCTCGCAACCGAAAGGTCTCGAATTCTGTCCTCGTCTCGGCCCAAGACCGCCGTGTTGGCTCATGGCAGTTGGCCACGTTCAATAGCTCGGTACTGCAAAGTCCTCCAAGTTCCCATACCTCTGGGGTGCTGAATCAGGGATGAGTCGCTCTCTGATTGGGATCTCAATTCTGACTTCCAGATGGATGGATGAGTTCGACTGCCCCCTCAAAAAGGATTGTGTCGTGTGGGTTCGAGCAAATTTGTGCTTTCACCTTAAACGGTGCTCGTTAAAGACGAAAGGCGCACACTTCTGCCTTCATTCGGAAGAGCTTCGCTCATTCGGGCTCGGTATGCCCAAGTGACATCAGACCCACCACCACCACTTGACATAAATTACAACCTTTTCTTGCAATAAAAGCATTTGTAGCATGAAAGTAGATGTCTTTAATAAGTCCTATGTCCTCGGCGGAAATACTAAAAGGCTGTGAAATCATTAGACTGGTTCGAATGACTTTTCTCCCTCAACAACTCTACTGAAAGTAATTGAAAGAAGGTCTAAGACAACCGAAGTTAGATGTTTTAAGAATTTTTATGGAGGAACTTACATCCTGGCTTCGGCGTGTACTTATTTGTGGCAATCACGACTCCAGCTTTGTCGAGGACTGCGTCAGTGTTCAGACCGCCACCGGGCCCACAGCCCAGGTCGTGCTTGGCCATGGTTTTGAAGACCTGGAACAGAAATGGAATGGAAATGTAATAGACTCATTACATCTAATTATTGCACGAAAAATTATACAACATTTGGTAGAAAAGGATGCATTTGGATCAGCTAATTCATTTCTTCTTCGTATGACACGTACATTAATTTTATTTCTCTCCATATTTTAAGGGATTTCCTCAGATTGTAGAATGAGTCATTGGTTTCTCATCAATTTTAATTACAGCTTTAAAATAAGATGAATGTGAGTAAATGAATATAGGATTATGAAGTGGATATGCATGAGTACATGAGTACATTGAGGTGAATATGAGTGAGTACATGAGTATGATGAGGTGAATACGAGTGATGCATGAGAGATCAGGCAAACAGAAGCGTATGAGCAAGATTAGATGAATATAAAATGATGAAGCGAATCAGAATACTCAAGTCTGAGAAAATGGATATGGAAGAGTATACAAAATGAGTTGGTGTATGTGAGCAAATAAGTTAAATACACGTAAATACGATGAATCTGAGTATGACAAAGTGAATGGTCCACTTACTTTTGCTTTAGTGAGAAGGTCTTTCTTCAGCACTGCGTACACCGCTTCATCGACACCCAGGAGTCCAACCAGAGTGTCCTTCGTTCCCCTGATGTTGATGACGCCCACTCCACCCGGCTCCTTCGCCTCGAACTCGGGAGTGATGGACACCTGAGAAAGAACCGCATAAGAGAAACTTGTTTCGATTCAATTCAACGGAAACTACTCATGGGGACCGAGTGTCATTGTCTTCTGCATTCTATATCATTCCGAGATAGAGCACGCTTAAAGAAACTAAATTTCATCTCAAACTGAAAAAAAATAATAATAATGAAACTTTAAATAAAAATATTTTCTCCTAAGCATTGTTTGATCGAAAATGTGAAGCATATCTGCATTTTGGGGATAAAGACCACATATATTCATATATTTTCTTTTTTTGAATAATGATATTTACGGACATTGAAGAAATGGATTGAAAGACAGACTCTGTAGTTCAAATCGAATTTGGTTCAAAATAATTAGCGGGAAAGATATCAAGGCCGGTGATATTTGTTGATGAGATCATGGGCTAGATTTTTTATCTACCTAACATTTTACGTTTTGTTCACCGTAACAAAATATCCATATTATAAACTAACAAGCGATTTTCAATTTATTAGAATATTTTTCTTCTACCTTTTTCAAAAATTTTTTTAAGACAATACAATCAGCGTCATTACTTAGTAGCTAGTGTTTGTATATCCTTACTTAATAGCTTAGTAGCTGTATATCTATTTGTATCGAACAATTCGTATTATAAGCAAAATATTTAAAATTCAAAAATTTCATACCTCAGCTTTTGGATTGCAGGAATCCTCGATGTCGATGTGCAGAGAATCTGCGATGAGCTCGTCCTTGTAGTGGGCCCAGATGACCAGCCGGAAACTCGGCACCATCTCGTGCGTCAGCGGGAAGTCGACCCTCTGCACTTTGTAGTTGCCTTCGGGCAACTTGCTCATCTTCACGATTTTGCCTTTCGACAAGACCTATTGGAACGAGGCAGCGCAAAACAAAAACTTAAACTATGTACCAAAACTGCAATTTATGTTTGATGCTGATGTGAAACGGGTCTGTGAGCGCATCAGAAAGCCGGATGAATTTAGTTCTATTTATATGATATTAGCTTTAGAAATTTAATGTGATTAGTGGAAATAATGTCTGGAAAATTTTCTCGCTGATTCCCACTTCAGCTGTGAATAGAGCGTTCAGGTTGTCATTTTCAGAGTCAAGGATATGAAAGATTTATATTTCGTCTCTGAATTAAGAATTGGACGGATCCAAGTGTAAGTTATGAATTTTCTTTGATCTATTGAATCTGAAATTCGGAAATTGGATCTAGAGCATTACAAATATGTTGGCCCATTACAGACTAGTCATGATGACTGAATGTTCAAGCAGACAATATAACGAATGAAAACTAAATGATGTCATTTTACGTACTGTAAAAGAGCATTTAATAATATATAAATTTATATTATATATGATTTTCGTGCTATGCGTTGATGACTGATACGTGATTTTAAAGGATTTTTATGATAATCGCATTCTCATTCTGATGTGTCTGATAACGATTTTGAAAATCAATTAATGAAGGAACCCAATGGAATGACTTTTATTCGTATGAAATCTTAATCCTGAAGAGGATATATGGAATACACTTAAATAATATAAGGCAGAAAAGACACCACTAGTGTTATCAAAAGGTTCTTATGGAATTTCTGAACTAAACAATTTTATAGTAATAATTTAGAGTATAATAATTAAATTAAATTTTTATATATAATTCTTGTTTTGATAAATTTGTAATTTTTTTCATTATGTATTTTCTTTTGGTTTGTATTGGTTCGTATTTTATATTAATACAAGTAAATTATTTTATCGAAACATTTCTAAATTTACAGATTTAAAATTTTCTATTGAGAAGACAGAATTTTCATTGAAATAGTAGATATTTCTTGTTATGATATGGATATAAGTATACCATTCATCGATATGCGTATACATATATATATTCTCTGGATATGAGTATGCATATGGAATCATGAGTATGGTACAAGTATACCATTCACATGCATATGGATATGAGTTATGGTATATGCATAATGAGTATAATTGTTAAAAGAATAAACTAATCAAATCAAAACAAAAACAGGAAACTTACTGCATAGTAGATGTTCCTCATCGCGGGTGGCTCAATGTGTACGCTTTTATCGAACATATCCCCAATCTGTCAGCAAAAGAAATGACATGTCACTTACACAGAAGACCATGCTTCGACTTTTAAAAAGAATTCAAAAAGAAAAGTAGGAATAAAATGACAGTTCAAAATTCCACAAGCACAATAAGAGAGGTAATGGATGACGAACCGAACTCAAATAATTTAGAGGAAAATATTGTTCATTCTCGGATTCTGAAACTCTCTACCCTTTTGCGCACGCATTGCGTTCATTTAGTCAAAATAGGGGTTGGAGGATAGTTGATTGGAGGAGGTATTTACAATTTGCAATATGGCAGGAAACATTACAACACTTATCTTTCTGCGTATTACCCCTGAAGGAGGTTCAAGCATCGGAACTCGCTAGTCTCTGGGCCCTGAAACGTGCAGTAGGATCGAAAACTTCGGCAGGTTGAATTAAATGCAAGGAATGCCAAGAGCTTCAGAAAAATTCATCAATCCATGCGCCATCATTACGAAGCGGGTAGAGCTACAAAAGCTAACAACTTCGAGCAGTTGTTGTGAAGCTGCACAAATTGAAAATATCGCAGAGCAGGAATCTACTCCAACGATTGTTATTTTCAGTCTCTCATCCACAGGTTCTGTTATTCATCACATCTTCTACGTCTTCTAGCTCATCGGAACGGCCATTCGCTTCATACGTTCCCAAAAGACTTTGGCTTGTTTACACGATTTCAACCTTTCTTAACAGTTCTTAATTCACTCTGTATTTTAGGATTTCATAAATAAAACTTTAAAAAAAATATTCTGTTGACACAAAAATCAAGAATATTTATTCATTATAAAATTCATCACATAACAAAAAAAAAAAAACAGTGACACAAAATTTAAAAAAAATACCTATTTTCACTCAAAATTTACCTATATAGATAAAAAGCACAACCTTATATAAAAATTATAAATAAAATTAAAAATAAATATAAAATCTGATAACCAAATTTTTGAATATAAAATCTGATACACCAAATAAATAAACTGATATGCATTCAAGAATTGCTCGTTTAAAGTTATAAAATCTACAACAAGAAAAATATAACACATCTGAATAAAAGCATTTTAATATTAGAACTACCGAGACAATCAAAATGATTCGTCGTCTTCTCAGGAGCTATGTCCATGTATAATCTATATCTATGCTCTTTGTAAAATCTATATCTATGCTCTTTGTATAATCCATATCTATGCTCTTTGTATAATCTATATCTATTCCGATCCCTGGTACAGACTCTGCCTATGTTAGTCATTGGTAGAATCCAGGTCTATGTCGGTCTTTTTTAGAATCTACGCCTATGTCGGTCTCCGGTACAGACTATGTCTATGTCGGTCTTTGGTAGAGTCTATGTTTATGTCTATCTCTGATAGCTCAAGCGTTAAAATCCTGTTCCAAGTATTTGAAAACAAAAGCGATCTTTATTTTTATGAGCTAAATAAACAAATATTTCTTCCTTTGTTGTCGAAGAAAGGAACGCACGTACTTTCAGCCTGTGGGCGCTGCTCCTCTCCAAAGCGATGAAGGCGTTTTCCTTTGATTTGAACCGATGCTGAACGAAGTTACCAGACGCCTGACTGCCAGCGTACCTCTCGTCCACGGTCTCGATCTGAAAAAGTAAACTGCAATTTAAAACTTTAAAAAAAAGGCTTGAAGTATAGCGATGCGAGGTGAGAAAATAGAATAATCTGAGTTTAACAGTCTTTTTGTTAAAGAAAATTTGATCTTTAAAAAGTCATAATTTTCTAAATTATTTAAAATAATTTAAATGAATATCCGAAATATGTTATAACAGCTTAGTACTTTTATTTGTATGGTTGATACGTTCCCTTGAAGTTATAATATATTTAAATTATTTATAAATTATTTTGCTCTTACAATGATCAATTAAATAAATTTCGAAAAAAAAATATCTCTATAAAAATGCGATCGATCTTTAGAATCTTTTACTGTAAAGTGCGATAGCATATTACAGTAAAAAAAGAATATATTAGGTTGTTCGGAAAGTAATTTCGTTTTTTCCCGACAGAGGATTTAATTGTATT
>JAPMOQ010059003.1:237129-357042 GCA_026543055.1 Argiope trifasciata | reverse complement strand
CCCAAGTTTACCTTAGTTTATTAATTCTGGCGCGATTTTCGACTTGACAACCATTCCTCGTATTATAGTATTAGATTTTTGTGTTTATACAAATGTTTAACACGATTTTGACCTTTTAAATCTGAACTTCCGGTTATTTAAACATCCACTTCCGGTTTACCGATCATAACGAAAATATTAATATCTTGATTTCTAACTAAGCACATCGCATACAATAACGTGTCTGACACGCGCATCGAATTATAGAATTTTTAATCTGCAATTAAGTGAAAAGTATTAAATAATTTAAAACAAAAAAAGTCACTTGAAACGTATTATTTTTAAAGGAATTCAAATAATAATAAATATTCCAATGAGGAAGCTATTAAATTCGTCATTTAATTAGGAAGTTACGTAAATTCGTATGTCAAGTGTAGAGACAAAAGTAAACCTGTTTTGGATATCTCAAAAACTGGTCTATCCAATAAAATGACTTTTGGAAAATGTCATTGCTTGTGGAAATAGACGTTTTTAACGAGATTGGGTGCCTTCATGTGATAGATTCAAAAAAAGTTTTTATTTAAACTTTAAAATTGTCACAATTATAAAAGCATTTCTTTTTAATTTTGAAAAGGTGTATTTTTTTTTTTTTTTTGCAATAATACTTTCGGAAAATGGCAATATTCAGTTAATTTCTCCTTAATTAAATTTGTAATTAAAATTTTGGACGAAATCCCCTTGAGATGCACATTCCCACCCTCTGAGGAATATTGGAGCGTGATTTGGTCGCAGAAAAAATCTAACGGTGTGACCCTTACAGTAAACACACACGTATTCAACTTTATTATTGATAAAGATTTGTTGTGCTTTTACAAAATATCCCACCTTCGAATATTTGTTTTCAAATTCTATAAATCTGCGTTCCTCAGTGTCACTTACGGTGATGGAAACGGTGTTGTGATGAACTTGCGGGTGCAGCTCGTACGAAACCTTCCCTTCTTCGTCACTCACTGCATTGGACTGAGTGATGGCAAGGGGCTTGCCGTCGGCCAGGGCCTTGATCTGGGTGGCAATCCCCGCCGCGGGCTTGCCATCCACGTAGTTGACGTCAGCCTGCAATGAAGGGACACAATCACTGTTCGGTCAATGCCACAATCTGTTCACAGATACTTAGCAGACGATTCCTTTTCAGACATTTTACAACTGCTAATTTTATTTCTGTTAAAATATCATTAAAAAGCAAAAGCAAACGAATTTTCTCTTTGATAAACACATTTTGTTAATATCATTTTGCATAACAACTGATGATTCATTGCAAATCTTCTGAAATCTGGCAATGATTTGTAAATGATGATGTGAAGTGAAGAGAATAAACGAAACCGATGGAATTCAAAAACGCTTGGTTTTTTTAAGTATATAAAATGCTTTGCAAGTAGCAGAAATATATATATATATATATATTAACAAAATAAGATAACCTAATCAAAATAATCAATAGAAAAATCATTAGAAAAAAAATAGTCAGTAAAAATAGTCAATAAAAAAGGAATCCGGCCTGAAAACTTCGTCAGGAGCCACTTTCAAGCAAGGATTCTTAAACAGGGAATTTTTTCTGTGAGGCGTCGATGGACAATTGCCGAAAGTACTGACGCCTCGTGGCCCGAAAAATCCCCCGAAGATGAAAGCAAAAGAGACATACCAATTCCAACAGCAAAAGACAAAAACAAAGCAAAACATCAACAAATGAAACAAATATATATACAAAAGGTAAAACCATATAAGAAAGATCATAATTAATGACACAATTAAGAAAATCAGTTCCCTGACCTGTCCGCTAGTATCCGCCATTCTTTAACAACAACAACACCACCGTGCAACTAAACATAAATGTGATTTTTTAGCGCCATCTATTTCACTAATATTTCATTATTTCTTTTTTTATTAAAATATTGATATTACAGTAGTTTTTGGGAAAATCATTATTGTTTAAATTTTTAATAAAACTATTTGTTGCTTTTATAAAAGAAATTTTGTTATTACAAATTGTTTTAATTTTATTAAATTGTGAGAAAAGTACATTTTTGAAAATTTTAGAGTTAAGATTAGAGTGATAATTACAGAGTTTAATTATATTAAATTTGAATTCGTCTCTTTTATCATAAATACCGACTATTGTTTTTTCATTAGCAATTTTGATCCTTAAATCCAGATAAGTAGCTTCAAGATTATCACTATTTGTTTCTTTTAAAGTTAATTCTTTAGGATAGCAGTTAGTAACAATATTGGTATTATCTAAGTTAATCAAAATTAAACATATATAGAGATAGAAACGGTGGGATATATATATATATATATATATCTCATCCGTTATTTACAAATATACGTAAGAGAGAGAAGATACTAACTAAAAACAAATAACTTTGTGGGTACATTTTTTTAACGGCTGCAGAAGGAAATCTTTCAAAAATTTTAGTTAGCATCAGCAAGCAATTAAGGCTTTTTTTAATCTTCAGTTATTTACAAAATCTTTTAAAAAGGCACATGCTTATTTTAAAAAATAATTTTGGTTGCTCATGAATTAACTTTAAATTATTCTGGGACTGTGAAAGAAACTAATTCTAAAATTGTAGTTTTAGCCAGCCTGCAATTAAAGCGTACTAGTCATTATGTACAAAATTTGCATAAAAAATTGTTATTGTCACAAACTTCTCCCATCTTGGAATCCGACAGCAGAGCCATCTTACCTCAGTTCATCCCGAAATCTGCTAGTCAAAGCATCAATAGATGGTCTTCGGGTGAAATCGAAATTCAATTTTGAGAAGCTTTTGGTTCTAAACGTTATTTTGTGTTTGTTTTGTGTGCGTGACGTGATAGTAAATGTTTCGTCTCCAAGACGATGGATTATTTGTGTGAAAGTGAAATATTACTCAACTGGAGTGGCGGTCCGGGAAGATAAGGTAAGGCTGATTACCTTATTCGATTTATTTTTTCCCCATTTTTTTCTGATAAAATGACAGCTAGTACAATGATAAAATCTAAAGTTGTTGTTTTTTAACTGTTCCATTGTGTCCTATTAAAATACTCATTCAAGCCTCTCTGACTCTGCAGGGGAAATCCTAACTTATAAGGCATATTTCTGGTTTTAGAGTTACCTCGAAGACTGAGACGAGACCCGGCTTGAAATCTTCCAGGCACCTCTTGAAGGAGATGACGAAAGGCGACTTGGAGAAGCGCCCCCTGGCGTCCGTCACCGTCTCCTTGTTGCCGGTGGCGTCGTCCACCACGGTAGCCTCGACGACCAGGTGGGATCCTTCGATGCCGGGGAACCAGCCGATGTCCTTGTGGTTGGCGAACTGCTTCGTGCTGACTATTTCTTGGTGAGATCCGTCCCGCAGCTGAAAAGAAAGCCGGAACGAGTGAGTCGTTTCGATTGTGAAGACGAAGAAAGAACCAGAAGAATTAATAAAGTTCCATTCTCGCCGCCGTCCTGGCTTAAGTGTAGTGTGTCTTCCTAGTGCTCTGGGGGTAACGGGTTCGAATCCCGGTTAGGGCATAGTTGTTATTATGAGTTCTATCTGTGAGTAATGTGAAGGTAATACCCTGTAAAAAAGGGTTGTGCAAGCATGAAGCAGCTAAGTCTTAATCTTGGCCCTAGTCGGCACTACTGAAAAACAAGGGACGTTCATTTCAGCTAAAAACGCTGACTTGTCGCAGAAGTCGACCACAACAAATGCTGTCCATTCTGCTTCGTTCAGTAGTAACAGGGTGGTCGGCTGTATGCAAGAAGAAGCGGGCTTGTCAATGACAGGTGCCATTAAAAACAACAACACAACAATAGCTCCTTTTTCGAAATTTATGAATGAGAATACTTAACAATACAATTAAATCGAATTTTAACTAATCAGTTTCATAGAGATATTTAAATAATTGGAATGATTCCTATATTTGAGCATGCACAAGACGGTTTTGGAGAGACCACACTAATTGTTTGATCTATTTATAATCTTAAAGTATCCGACTACATTAAATACGCTGGTTATCGACCCTATTGACGAATTTTTTATATTTTTTTATTTCTTGTAGTTCAAACTTTCCTCTTCCCCAAACAGCTTATCTTTTCTAGGAATAGGAAGGTTTGACCTATCATCCAGGGTCACAGATTTTTCTGCTAAAATGTATCTTTGATTACAATGTTCTCAGAACTATAATGATCATAACAATTCTCCACTGCTAACATGATATCTCAAAATCTAATAGAGGTATTTACATAAACATTTTCAGCGTGTGTTTTAAATGACATAGGCAATGAAATGAAACGAAAAATTATTGATGGTGAAATACGTTTTCACTTATAGGTGCTTTTATAAAAATTTAGTAGTAAAATTATGGAAAAAATACATATATACGCATATTTTTACCCATAACTTCTTTGCATCGCAAACGTTTTTTTAGATGTTGGTTCATTTCATTCATCATTGTATTCTGTAACTTTTGCACATAGAAAAACAGGATTGCTGCATCGACGTTTTATGTAGAGTGTTAACCGTTTGTTTAAAATTCATTAAAATTTACTACAAATCTTTCTATTTCTAAAAATATTTTATATTACCAGAGGATTTTGTTGTATTCATAGTATTCTGTATTATAATCGACAATACATCTAAAAACCATAGTTTTAAATAATTTTTTTAACCAAATTTTCAAATTTTTTCCTTCGTACGCAGATGTAAGGTATTCTTCAAATGATATTTTTTAAGTTTTAAAATGGGTAAAACTCAAATCAAAGCATTATCTTTAGGAGTTACCAATTATAATAGAAACGTAATAATTTATTTAAAAAGTTGCTTCGAAGAGCATATTTTCATCCCACCTATAATATATCTACGCCGCATTTGATAGGTCTTGATCAAACGGTTTAGATCACAGATTTTCCTTTATTATTTGCTTGCATTAAGAAATTTGTTGACTATAAATACCTCTTTCGGACCAATCACAGCAAAGAAAATGACATTTGGAGCTTCTCCCTTGACACCAAGTCTGAAAGTTACCAAACCTTTCACTCTCTCTCCATACACATACCTGAAATGGAAAATCGTCAGAGAAATCGAAACAAATATTTCAGTATCGGCATCTTAAAATGCATAACAACATCGAAAGCTCTGATATTAAGTGCTCAGAAATTTGAATACCTATTTTCAATTCTTGAGAGGAAAAACAGTCCCCCAAGCCACAATCAATGCATCTAGCAGAGAATGCATCGCATAATATTAATAATGTTATCAGTTTTGCTTCCAAAAAACACAGCACTTATATAAATACATCTTTAATATTGCTTTCATGCGATGTTAGCATTATCATGGAGGACAGATTTATACCATATATTAATAGATACTGATAAGTATCTCTTAATTATAAGCTTGGAATTCGTTGGACGATGGTTTCAGACACGAAATTGGAAACCCCGGAAAATTCACGAATCTATCTCTTAATAGGAATTCTATCTCTTAATAGGACGAGAGGTTTGAAGACTCGCTTGGAAGATGCAACAGTCAGTCACTGTTTGCAATAAAACGCTTCTTCGCAGTATGAATTCTCTAGCTATGAAATTTCAGAGCTTTTTACTGGTTTCCTCATCTTTTGTCAGATTTTATGGCGTAATTATACAAACGCTGCTTTATGGCTGTGTTTTTAATTCTTGTGAGACGCGTCGCTTTCGATTAAAAGCAGAAAAATCAAATGCACGAATAAAGCTTTCAATTACACTATTTACTTACTTCGCATACACAGACAAAATAATGGTGTCGTGGGATTCCAGAATGACTTCAGGTGTTTTGAGATCGACAGTAAATGTAGGAAGAACTGAGAAATGAAAAGAAATCAATGTAATTAGTGATTTCTTTGAACTTTAAATATAGCGTATAATAACTGAGCAATTTAATTAGGAAAATTTAAGTAACATTTTATTTATTGTGTCAAAAAAGTTTAGCATTCAAAAATAAGTTCTTAAATCATTTAATTAAAGGTTTTTATTAATGTAAGAGTATTAAGGCGAAAATTATTCTCACTTTACGTATGTGTTGACACTTTTCATATTTATATAATAAAAATTAGTAGCGTAAAAACAGAATTATCCTTACCGTATTCTTGCAGCTCAAAGTGCACCGTAGTATTTTGTTCCAACTGAAACAAAACAAATATAATAAAATGTAAAATTATGTATTAAATATTATTATAAAATATCATTCACAAAATGTTTAATTTCAAACAGCTTGATGATTATTTTTATTTTTAAAGCCAAGCAGACGATTATAAGCAATGATTGTTAATTTTTTTAATATTCGGACATAATGAGAATTTTCTCTCTTAAGTAGAAGTATTAACGAATTATTGAGTGACAGAAACTTCGAACAATATTTACTATTGAATTGGATTTTATGCATTTTAAATTTATAATTAACTAGCTGGCAATCGACGGCCACAGAAGAAATATTCTTGGAAATATCATTTGGAATTTGAAATAGTTATCTTGCTTCATTAGGAATGATATTTATTTTCTTGATGGCAATGAAGGCATTCATTGAAATGGAAGGATATATAAAGGAGAATCGTAGATAGGATTTATTCTATTTTTATTATCTATTCTACAAATAAATATTCATTTTTATAGATTAGATTTGTGCATTCTTTTAGAATAGTAAAGCTTGTTGTTCTTTCTGAAGGGTTATGAAAGAAAGTATTTATGGCATCTGGTGATTCGTTTCATATTTGTTCAGAATTCTTTAATGTTAGAAAATGTGATTAAAATATTTTCTTTTAAAATGGATTAAAGATGGAAAGTATATTTATATCATAAAATCTTTAATATATTTGAAAGATACTTTTTTGAAAACTAAGATAATGCAAAATTATTTGTAATCTAATATTTTCAGAAGTGACTGAAAAAACGATAACATTTTATTGAAAGTTTAGTTAAAATTTGAAGCCTATAGCATTAGTTCCCCTAAAATTTTCTACACACTCTCTAATAGAACTACCACCTCAGAGAAAGCCTTACATTGCATTTACATACAATATCTACGAAATATGAGCCCATTTATGCCCAAGGTTAAAAAATTGGAATGTTTGCATGAAATTTCTAATGTTAGGTAAAAAAATATAATAAACATAACTTTTATGTTTGGCGGTTAATCCTTGGTTAATAAATGCTATAAATAGATCCGAAAATAATTGTATATATAAGATAATTTTACTGTGCGTATAACCATCCAGTAAGTGGAAGTAATAAGTAAGTTTCATCGCGATCGGATGAGGGTACGGCCGCATATAACAGACATACGGACAAACATAAATTTTATTTATATAGATGAGCAGTATTTAGCAACCATCTGTTACTCTCATCTTACATTTTTTTAAGTCTATGCTAATATGCAAAAACTTTAACAGTGATTTTTGTTAGTTAATTTGAGACAAACTACCTAAGATATTGTTAATAAGATAACAACAAGTATAGGTTGTGGTACTTTATAATATACTTCCCAATGCCTTCGAGCAATACATTGCTTTTTGTATTATACTTGTATAACTTTTCTTGTACATAAGTAATTTCTGTACTACTTTTAGTGAGACGAATGTAATGATACCTCGTGTCCGTACAGTACGGTAGCTGACCACTCTCCCAGCACGGGGTAGTTAGGGAACTTGTACAGATGACTCACAAATGTTTTTCGGAATTTCTGAAATTTCTTGTTGAACTCTATCTCATCAACGATCAGGTTTTGGGGATTCTGAAAAATTTAAACTGTTAAACAGCATTGGAAAAAATTTAAAATGCGTTGTATCTTTAAAAAACACCCCCAAAATTATATAGTAATAAATAATTTTGTAACAAATTAAAAATATATTACATCATTAAAATCTGCTAAAAATTTACGTATTAAACAACTTTGTAAAATATTAAAAATATATTGCATTCTCAAAAACTATTCAAAAATAATCAAATATTAAGCAACTTTGGAAAAAATTAAAAATATATTGCATCCTTAAAAACTACTCAAAAATAATCAAATATTAAGCAACTTTGGAAAAAATTAAAAATATATTGCATCCTTAAAAACTACTCAAGATATTATATTGTTTTCAACTGCTTTATAAAAAATTTAAAATACTTTGCAGTCTTAAAAATTACTTAAAACATTGTACTGTATTCAACAGCTTTATAAAAAAATTAAAAATATATTAGATCTTCAAAACCAGCTCGAAGACTTGTATACAATTAAACAACTTTGAAAAAAATTAAAAATATATTGTATCTTTAAAAACTCAAAAATTATAGAAATTTTATCGACGTCTGGAAGTTTTAATGAGAATATTAATAACTAAAAATAAAATTAAATATTTTTAACTTTCAAAACTTTAATTGTGCATTTCTTTTTAACAATTTATCGAACCTTAGTTTCATTTAATTGTATTAAAGACTTATTTAGAAAAGCTTCAAACTTCATTGTCCACTTAGTAGTATATCTTATAATAAGAAAAATTGAAAACTGAAGAGATAATCTGTTTCATAATGGAATAAAATTATATTTTCCATTATGTTTCTGATAAAAATTCAATATAACTAAATTCAAATAAAGTATCAATATAAAATTTTAACTGTTGAATCTCGTTATTCGACATAACATTTATCGACAGTTTGTTTTCATAAACATTAGTTCTTGATTCATTAAAACCAGGGAGTAAAAAAGTGCACCAGTCATTCTTTTCATTCACAGTTTTGGGCACAATTCAAAGGATTTCTTTCATTCTTTTGTCCTAAATAAATAATTCTTTTAAACATAAAAAAAATTCTGCAGAGCAGAATATTTTAAAGTTCTCTGTTTTAAAACCAGTCCCTACGCGTTAACTAGGAACGAGGCAAATTAAATTGATATTGGAACTTCATCTTTAAGTTTATTAAGATGCAAAACATTGAAAAATCTGGCATGATTATTAAAATTTTTGGATAACAAATGATTTCAGAAAAATGCTGTGCTCAATTTCTTAGCCTCTTCCAAATAAAATTGGCAGAAAGGCATCGATACAAGAATATAATGTGAAAACCAAAACCAAGTAATGACTTCCTTTTCCATTTCGCTGAAAGTCTAGTGAATTTCCGCCGACTTATCAGTAGCAAGGACGAGATGCGTGATGCTGATTGTGTTATAGGATGTGACGAGCTGTGTAGAATTCCCCTCACAAAGTAAAAGCCATCTTTTAAAGGCTTCTGACATGTGAGGAAGACCTAAGATAATAGCCAAAAAGGGTTCCTGGCACAGTAATTCTCTTGATTTAGTTCTGTTTAATTACATTTAAATCTCCTTTATAAGCAATACTAGGACTATTTTAGAATGAGCTCTGTGCTGTTGAGTCCCGTTCAAATGGCGGCAATGACAGCTGAGGTTTTTGGAACCACATCAATATAGGGGTATTTGGCTTACGAGGTTAGGTTTAACGATAAAAAGTCGATAACGGTTGAATACTGCAATGAATAGTAGTAAGATCTTCTATATGTTATGTGGAAATTGATGGCATAAAGCGTACTGACCTACAGTAACTAGAAAAACCCTAGTAACACTAAAATTAGAGGTCAGTTGGCTTAGAAATGAGATATTCTATTACATTTTGGGGTAAAGGAAAAGGCTGTATTTCATTTGGCGGCCAAACAATCGGTGAAGCGTGAAGAATTTCTCGCCTAATGAAAAGCGTTTAGTTATCCAAATGCTGTGGTCTGTTTCAATGCCTACTTTCCTCCTTACTTAGAATCGTCTGCATACAGGGGTTTTCTCTCGTGATAGTAGGACAGTATGCAACCATTCGGTCCCTCCAAAACTTTCTCCCATACTTTTTAATAAGGAGTTATCTCAGAGAACACCTTGCGTAGCTGTAACGTATCATAGTTATGAAATATCAGCCTTTGGCCCGAATTTAGCCTTTTTACTAAATCTATGGTGCGATCCTTGGAAAGAGTTTTGGCTATTAACTCTTAGCATTCGGTTAATAGCATCTGAAAATCAAATTTCTGTTTCAGACGTGTTTTTTCCAATGGATTGAAACACAAATTCGACATAAATCTACCCTTGTAATCACAAAACCCTATGTCGAATTTGATATATTTAAGTCATTGCATATGTTAGCTATCCCGTTTACATGCTTCTGAAAATACAGAATGACAGATGATCAATCCATTGTTGGATTTCGCTCAAACTTTGATAAGTGTCTCCACTATTGATGTTAAATTTGTATGCTGAAGTTTATTATCTTTATTTTGTTGCTATAGTAATAACTTATAGTCGAACAACATGTCAGCCATACATCCTTCGAGTGGAGTTTACTCAAAGTTTAATACAGATCTGCAAGTCTGGTATAAAATCTGCATGCCAATTTTCACCCCAGTAAATCAAAGTGTTTTTGAGTTATCTTTGTCACAAAAAAACGGACAGTTTCCAAAAAATATATTCGGATTCATTTAGGGATGTCTGAAAGTGGATAATCATCAAAATATTGAATTCGATTTATTTTGACAGTTACAATTATTTCCCTTTAATTCAAATATGATAAAGTAAAAATTTAAAATGCAAATACTTTGAGGAATGAAAATCATTCTTTCGGAAATGAATCATAAAAATGTAACAATGATGAAAGAAAGAAAGAAACCTACCCTGATTTGGAGCTTGAAGGGTTTGTCGGATGGCAGCTCGTCTTCATTGAGAGCAATGATGCGGATGTGGGCTTAAGGAAATATGAATGCATAAACATATGTTTTCGTTTACATAATACAAAAATTAAATAACAAGCATATTTTGTTTTGTCAATTGCTGCTAATGGAACAATTATGTTACTCTAAAAACGTTTTACAAATAATAATAGGTGTTGCAAAAAAGCCAAAAAAAAAATCAACAATTTATATATATAAACATTCTGCCTTAAATAGTTTCATTGTCATAATTGTTTTTCGTATTATTCTCTCTTAATATGTATTTTTTCACATGAATTATGAAAAATTTATATTTTAAGGTAGAAAAAATATATATAACTTATAAAATTTAAAGGAGTGTATTTGAAAATTTTGCAAACCTAAAATGCTTATAAATATAAAATTTTCTCCACTGTCTGTGATTGCATTATTCAGGAACAAATTTTGGCAACATGGGTGTCTCCTGTTGGCACATTGCAGTAATCCATTTCGTTAATATTTCAGTATCATTTGAGGCTAAGTACTTCAGTCTTAGGATGTCGATCATGAAGCGCTAACCAATTTTGGCAACATGGGTGTCTCCTGTCGGTATTGCAGTAATCCATTTAGGAAGTATTTCAGAATCAACTGGGGCTAAGTACTTCTGTCTTAGGATGTGGATCATGAGGCTCTTCGTCAGTAATATTTAGTTTTTTGGCATGCTAATTTTAATGCAAAAGGCAATTTAAATGTGAATGGAACAGATTAAACGTGGCGCATCAATTCAGATTTGGAAATTTCTTACAAAAATGGTGAAATATCGTGATAGTGGATCACATCATAAGTCAATACGAATATCTCTCTTAATACTCGATTTTGTTTACCATGCAACTGTAATGTCAGTTGAATCCACAAATATCTTAACAAAACCAAGGTATTTGTAGAGATTAAATAGAGCATAAATAAGTCTAAATTTAAAAGGTATAATGCAAGAGCATGTCGTTATTTTATTTATTGACTAAATCATGCGAACCTAAGAAAACCGTAGCATTTTAAATTAAAATTTTGAATTTTTACTTTTATTTTTCGAAACTCGGTTGCTTAAATGTAACAATATATATTGTTGACACTTAAAATATCATTATTTTTGATTAAAAAAATCGCAAAATTCACAATCAAATTGTACAAAAAGACTTGTTTTCATGTTTTAACAAAATATTTTAGAAGAGATATTATTCGAGATGGAAATAAAAATAATCCATTATAGTCCATTCATGATTAAGTATATAATAACAATATAATTTGATATCCTTTCAGCATTTTGAAAGAAAAAAGGCCTTGAAACTTAAAGGAAAGTATTTGAAATTCCTATCTAAAACATCACTTCATATTAATATTTAAGCTCAGTGTTTTCTTCATTTTATATTTACCTTTCACCTTTAATTTTACTCAAAACATGTATAATAATATCGAATTTCCCTTTCATGAGAATTCAGTAACTAAAGAAAGGGCGAAACATATTTAAAACATCGCTGCGAAACATATTTAAAATTTTTTTAAAAATTAGAATCATAAACAAAAATTTTGTCACTAGAAACTTTAAATTCTGAATTTCAAAGCAAAATTAGTTTTGTGCAATAATACGTTCTGCAACCATTGATATAACAAAAAATAATTTTAAAATTTCAATTTATTTTTAATTGATTAAAATTCCATTTGAAATTAAATGCATTTTCTTGAAAAGATTTGTTGTCAACAATGTACATATGAAATTCATTTGGTAGCTGGAAATTCAAAAATCTTTTGCGATTTTTTTAAAATCAGGAATACCATGAGACAAGATATCTGGCAATATACAGATAGCACAATAAGCTGCACATATTTTTATGTTGAATAAAAAAGATGATACAGCGCAGCAGCATAATACAATCTAAATTATAAGGACTTGATTATTTATGAAAATAGGATTTGTTCATACATGGTGTGTGATGTAAGCAGAAAAAAAAATTATTTCAAAAGAAGCCATGACTCACAAAGGTTAAATCACAGCTGAGGTGTACACAAACAACAGCCCGAGTAGAAAATCACAATAATAGCATATAGAAAATCTTAATTAGTATTCAGATATCAATGTATACATCCAAAATAGTTGGCTGCGTAATTAAGTCTCTAAACAGAAAATTAATGCTAATATCTTTTTAAAGTCGCCTGGCAAGATATGGAATTTTCGAGAAGATTTTATTTATCTCGGTTTATAATAGAGATTGTGCCAAAATTACAGCATTACCGCTAAACTGCATCTAATAGCGAAATATACACCAAATGTTTTGCCACTCGCGGAACTTATTGGTCTTGTATATATTTGACATTTACTATTATTTGTTTTGTATTTTCCCTTCCAATAATGACACTAACTTCACAGAAAAGTTGCCATATAAAATTGGAACGGTATGCTCTGCGGCCGTGAAGTGACTTATGTAAGCTTTGCAACAGCGTACAGAAGATCATTGGAAACAATAAATGACTTTTGAACTAAAGAACGCTCTAATTAGAACAAAGAAAATCATTTATTTGGAAAATTTTGCAAAATGTACAGCTGTAACCGTAACTGTTTTCCTCGGCCCTCTATCGGCCGCTGCCATGTACAATCAGTCCTTGTCTTGGAAGCGAGTGTAAAGCATTATGTAGTCTCAATGTATCATTTTAATGCATACATGTTAAATGGTAATAGTTTTGTCCTCGTGTAAATCATGTCTTTTAATGTCATTAAATGTATTTTTAACTAAATTGGTATGATTTATTGATTTTAACCCCTTTATGCCTAAGGTTAAAAAATTGGAATTTTAGCATGAAATTTTTAAATAACTTTTATGAGAGGGATGTTCCAAAAATGGAACAGTAGGAATTAATAAGTTAATAGTCTACCCTGACAGAATTAAAATTTTGGCGCCCTTTCTCTCACACAGCAGAAATATAAGAGAATACAATCAATATAGACCATCTCTGCTCGTGATTTGATTATTCCTTATTCTACACAACCAGCTTTATTCGTGACAGCTTCACAAGAGAAGATCATTGGAAACAGTAAATGACTTTTGAACTAAACAGCACGCAAATGAGAGCAAAGAAAATCGTTTATTTAGAAATGTTTGTAAAATGTGCAGCAGAAATACAATCACTTACGCATTTCCTTTGGGGTGTAGATCGGCTTGTCCGTTTGAATGAAGACATAGCCAGCTGTATTCGTGACAGGAATCTGTATTTCTTTGTGAAAATTGTCGCTTCTAACTGTCAGCAGCACGAATTTTTCCGGGCTCGGGCTCGATAGAAAGTTGGGGGGGAAAAGCAGAAGGGTTCAAGCGGACTTTGAAAATGTTGGGCTGCTCTGTAATCATAATAATAATAATAAACAAAGTCATTTTTAACATTTCGTTATATTTAAATATGGTTAGTAAGAAAGAAAGGCATGCCAAATTTGAAATATTTAATAACTGTCGTGTTTCACCTGCGTGCACGTCCAATACAGTTTCCGATATATTCTTGATTTTTCCGGGATAGTCTTGAATGAGCACGCTGACTTTGGCCACCGGTTTTCCCTCCAGAGCAACAGCGATCGTTTCGTCGGAATCCAGGCGTAGAGTATTGGGAGCAACCACGTGGAATATTCTGTAACACAAAGGAATAATCGTTGTTGTTACTTACGGCACTTTATAAGCGCTCTGACAGAAGACTATCTGCGATTTAAGCCTAAATGAGCGTCTCTTGTTTTTCAGTAGCGCCAACTAGGGCCAAGAGTGCGACTTAGCTACTACATGCGTCACAATTGCTAGGACAGCTCCCTTTTACAAAAGGGGTACATTCACACTACTAGACCAATCAGGGCGTATCTTGACATATCTCGGTTCCTAACAGACGAGTCGGGAAAGTTTCATAAATTACCCATTTCGTCGCCAAGCACTGCGATCGTTGGCTAAGAGCATCCAGTACAGAGTAAAGCCTTATTTCCGGTGATTGAATCAACTATGCCGGGAAGCAGCATCTCAGATTCATATGTTTGCATCTTTTATTTCAAGTAAAAGATCTCTATTATATTTTTGATAAAAGTCAGTATTACCTTACTTTGCCTCAAAATATACCTGAAAATATTTTTTTAGAGAAGACAATATTCCACTTAGTATTTATATATAACAAAATAAAATGGAACTAAGAGATCCCTTTTAAGAATGCATTAAAAATTGAAGTTCATCATTATAAGTATTATGAAATTATTTGATCAGTTTTTTTTATGTATATGAAGGAAGAAAAAACCCTTATAACTCGAGACTTTGAAAATTTCTCCGTCTCAGGCAGGAAAATTCCTCCCTGCCTGTCCGAGTACTTGAACAAATGCAATAACTACAGAACGAAGAGAGTTAAAATCATAAATAATTTATAAACAAACTTAACATTAAAGTGTTGTTGTTTCTTCTGGCACTAGCCGATGGACAAGCCCGCTGTGACGTAGCCAGCGATTTGTGCCAATAGGGTACGTCTCTTGGTGTTTTCTGTGGCGCCATCTAGAGCCAAGAGGACGACTTTGCCACGTCACAACCCTTTTTACAAGACGGATTTCGTTCATACATTTTCATTCACTCAACCACAGATTGTCATTTAGATGTGAATCAGGGAACGATCCCCTCTGAACCAGTACCTCTGATGGTATTACTCTCAACATGGAGGACTTCGTTACCACGACAGATTTATACGTGTCTCAGTCACCACCACATACGTCAAATCTTCGGCAGGTGGATTCGAACTCGCAACCTAATTTACACGAGTCCAACGCCCTACCATCCCGGCCTAACATTAAAGTGAAGATGCTTGCCAGATTCAGGGCCAAATTAGTCAAGCTTAACTGCCACTGAGTCTGTACTTTCATAAGATGTAACCATTATAACACAAAACGCAGTGACTTAGAAGTATGGAACTTGGTATACCATTTTTGAATTCCTATTGTAATTCCTCATAAAATGTTGGTATCAATTGGCTGATGAACTGTGCCTAAAGTGCTGAAAAGAAAATTCGATTGGTCACCCACAACCACACGCAAAGGATTAATCCTCAAAAACTTTCGTCAAATATAACACAATAGATCCGTTAAATATGCTAGATTAATCCCAAAGATATACATTTATACGTGTGTGGTGAAAGTAATAGCACCTTTATTAGAAAATTTTACAAGAAAGTTTTGGTGCGACAAATTCCACTCTCGGTACAAGAAACGGAAATATACAATTAAAAAAATCCAGGTAATGGTAAAAAGAATTCGTTTCTGTGAAATAATAATTTCAAAAACTGTATCAGGAATTAGCCGAAATGTAGTTTAATTTATTGCGATTCTAAATAACTTATCTCCCCAAAATAAACCTTCGAAATATGTTACCCTCTTCCATGGTATATGAATGCCAAATACTATAGCTACAGATCAAACAATCCAAATTGCCAACACGCGTTCAAACACAATGAGCGAACACTCGCGTTTATCTTGACTATTAGAGAAGAATGTGTTCCCCTGTCTCCTCCAATAATTGTTTAAAAAAGAGTCACACTTTCAATGTGTCCTTTCTTATATTTTTAGACTGAGGTTACAGAAAATAGAATAAAAATTTGCTGAAATACAAAATAGCAATTAATATTTCACGTTCCAAATAGTAAGCTATTGAATTTGTCAATCTTGCTTGATGATTTCTACCGATTTGCAAGAAATTTGGGATGATAAATAATAACTTTTTTTCAAAGGAAAAGGCAATACGGCAGTTTTTTTTCCAGCAGCAAAACCCATGACTTGATTTCCGATTTCTGTTCCGTAATGAGATTCACACTTATACTAATGCCCTTTAATTTGTCGAAAATATTACTTAACAACAGGGTTTTTTAATTTGATAGTGTTAACAGGATGTCATATTATCTGTAAATAGTTTCATACAATGTACTTGATGATCAATCTTCCAAAATGCTCACTATCTATTCAATATCAGAGCTTCCAAATTTGACATCTAGTTACCTCACTAATATTAAACATTAGCAAAAAGAAGAAAAAGCGTTTCTTTGATAAATTTTCTTTAAAAAAATATTTTATTAGTTTTTTTAATTAAAAATTTTTTAAAATGTGAAATTTCAACCAGAGACCTTGGAAGTTACTATAGCAGGAAAACAAAACTACAAGAACTTACAGAGGAACCCATTTCAATTTCATGCAGTTTTTCCCTATAATAAATAAATTGATTTTTGAACTTTATTTTTCATCCCTTCCTGTTTTTTTTCTTTTTCTTATCATCATTGATACTTATTGAAAAATAAAATGAGACAAAATACAACTAGGCTACGTTGTTTGGGTTCGAATTTCATTTAAAATTTTCTAGCTGCTACAATTATATTAAAGTAATTCACTTAAAGTGCTATGAAAAAGGTGTTCTTCGAGTCGAACTATTAAAGAAATATTTCCAAAAATAAATAGGAAAAGAATAATAACAAATACGCTAGAGTGGTCTACCCGAAATTAATACTCTCCACTAAAAGTCTTATCACCATCTTAAATAGCTGACCTGGTGTCATGCCTCGAATACGTTTCATGATTTTGATGAATCACCATTACGAAATAATGATGCTTGACCTGAATTCAGCATTTTGGCTGAATCTAATGCGTGTCGGTTTTTTTTTTTTTTTTTTTTTTTTTTTTTTGTGATTGATTCTTCCATTTTACAAGAGATACATAAAAATCGAATTTATATTTTAGAAATGATATTCCCTTTTAGACCTCACTTTAACAAAGCTACAATGGTACTCACAAAATACCATATTAAATGTCATATATTTATGTCATCGCGTTTCTGGTTTATTAGGAAGCACAGACCAAAGGACGGCTATTCATTTGGCGGATTTGGTTCAAAATTTGAAAAGTATAATTTTTTTTACCTATTTCTTTAAGTTTTACAAGAAATAGGAAATAGGTTTCTTACCTATTTTTCTCAAGTATGAGTCGGTGAATTCACGCTCACTCATACTTGATCAGTCAGGCCAGCTTCCTAAGAATGGATTTCGTTCAAAATTTGAAAAGTATGAATTTTTTTTTGCCTGTTTCTTTATATTCTACAGTTAACGAGTTCATACTCACTCATATTTGACCAGTCAGATAAACTTCCTAAGAATGGATTTGATTCAAAATTTGATAAAAACTTGAAAATTTGGTTGTAATTCCATATATCAAATTTCAATCATCTTTCTCAAAGCGTTTATTAATTGTAGCGTTTGTTTACAAAGAGACTGACATACAGACATAACACAAAAAATGTATTTTTCAGACTAAGGGTTGCCTGGCAAGTGGAATTCGTCAAAATAAAGAATTCGAATTTTCGACGATTGCGACTGTTTCCTATTCTCTTTCGTACATGAAAAAAATACAAATGCAGAATAAGATGGAACAAGAGTATTTGTGCTATTAATTTTTATAAAATAAATAATTATTTTTATATATTATTATGATGTATTTTAAAAGTTAAAAATCTTCATCAGATGCTTCCAAAGAATAATTTTCTTTACTCAAAAATACAATAAAAAGAAAAATATTTGATACAGTGATATCAGTCAAAAGAATTGAACACCGAAAAAGTTCATTTTATGGTAATATGTGGAAGTATGGAGAAGATGTCGTTAAATTTCGAAAACATGACAACTGATAACTCAAAAACGTAGTAACTTAAGCATATAAAACTTGATACTAGATTTTGTGATTACAATTATAGTTCTGTATCAAGTTTTTGTTTCAATCGATTGAAAAAATTCTGTCTGAAACACAAATTTGACTTCTTTATATCCTTAACCGCCAAAACACTCATTGAGAAATCACAGGATGGGTTCAATAAAGATACTAAATTCAATTGAAATTTCTTAAATATTGTATACCATGTATACATTGTAAGTCATAAGTATTTCATTGTACAATGCAAGCCCTCATCTACCATATCCATGGTTCGCAATCCTTCGTGGAGGTTAATTCATCTTCCACAATCCTTCATAAGCGAGCACGAGAGAAAGTTTTTCGGAGACTATTTCGACTGGTTAGGCCATCAAGTTCGTGTACATAAGAGTAGACAGATAGGCGGTCTTCTTTTTGATGGATATAGCCATTATTTCGATATATATTTGCTATCTATTAGAAATGCATTCCAAATGTCATCCATCTAACTCGTTGTGGGTTTCAATTACTTTGTCCCTTTACATGCGAACAGACATAAAAACAGACAAGCCAAAGGAAAGGTAAAATGTTAAGAAATCCATTTAAATAAAGTTGAAGAGATTTTATGACTGCAAGAGTAATTTTGCTTCAAATTTTTGTTTCAATCAGTGGAAAAAACGCGTGTAAAAAGCCTATTCGATGGTCCGATTCTATTACCAACAAGAAAGAGGCTAATAAATACACCTCGACCGATCCAGGGAAAATACTTAAATTCATGACAAAGATTAATATTTCATAACTATTGTGCACTAATTCCATGGAAAGGGGGTTGAATTTCATTCTGCCTTTGCTTAAAATAGAAAACAAAACTGTATGATAATACCAGTGAACACGTGTTTCATTTTTAGGCGTTTTTCAAGACATTATTTCAGAATTTTTTCAAGTCTTGAAAATGGAAAGTCAATCATTTTAATCGCAAATAGCTCCCCAATTTTACATTTAACTCAAGGAATTTATTTTTCTTTCTTTTTTATTATAATATAGCGTGTGATTTTCTAATTGGACTTTTTGTCTGATATCCTTAATTTTCTGTAAGTTCTTTTTTTTTTTCGGCGAAAGAAAGGCTACAATTTATTCCAATAAATTCAGCATCTTATTATAGCTACACATTATTCCCCTCATCATACAAAAACGCCGTTTTGAATTTCAAATGTTTCATTTTCCCAATTTATATAAATAAAAATGAGTGTTTGTGTGTTTGCATGTCTTTTATGCCTTCTTAAACTTTTCATCCAGTTGCGATGAAATTGGGTCAGCTTATTGCTTACATGTACAGGATGGTTATAGGCATCGTACAATGATCTAAAATAAAAAATACAAATTCGGATCTCAACCTCATCTATTTAACAAGGATTCATCTCCAAATAACTCGCAGAGGAGACACAATACATTCAGTCTAAGTGTTAAATCCAACTTAAGGGTTAATATTGAATAGCTATTGAACACAAATGCCATGCAAGTCATTCTCAGCGGTAACAACTGTATTACAGATTATGCAGGAATGTTTTGGACAGACCAATCCGAGGATTTTGAATTTAAATTAAAATTTAACATTTTTCGCAACAACTTCCAAAAATATTAGGCAAAATCTTCGTACAAATCATTTTGCATTATCTTAATTTTCAAAAAATTATTTTTTCAACTTTATTAACGATTTTATGGTATAAATATATTTTCAGTGTTTTATCGATTTTAAAAGAAATATTTTAATAACTTTTCCTAAAATTAAACTTGAGAATTCTGAACGAGTATTAAACGAGTCAAGAGATACAATAAATAGTTTCTTTCATTACCATTCTGAAAGAACACCAAGTTTTCAAATTCTAAAAGAATACACAATACATAAAAAGGAACAATTGTTTGTTCGTATTTTATGTACTGTCGTACCGTTCGTCCTAAACATCGCCAAATTATTCATTCATTGCACTTAATATTATTTTTTCGGCAGCAGCAACGCGCCGGGTATCCGCTAGTTACCTATAGATCGGTTTCCGTATTTTGCTTCTAGTTAGAAAGATTAAAAAAATTTCAGTGAACTGTTGTAATGTGGAGCTGTGCAATACCAGATTGCTACAATCAAAATCGCTTACAGGCAAATATGGCACTTGTTATTTTTCTTAAAATAAAACTACTTTTAAAAACAACCCAACGGAATCAGTCTTTCGGAAACTTTTTTTAAATTTCTTCTAATAAAAAAACACTACTTTCTTCCACACAGAAAAAAAATACATATATTTAAGAGAACGCCAAGAGTTTCCAACTTTTATTTTCCGAGTCTTTTGCACAAGTGTTTTTTGTTTCGGAATGTGCTGATGAAGCTAAAAGCAAAATAAGCCGAAGCGCGCATGCGTTTTCGATTTGTTTTTGTCGATCAATGAAAACTGAAATTGAATCAGAAAAAAATATATTGCAAGGTTTATATCCAGAGTTTCGTTTATCTCACTGATTGCGTTTCGAGTAAACGCGTTTTTAACTTTGTAAATGTAAGCAATGATAGAAGGACGACCTTTTGACCAATTTAATTCGAAATTTGATAAGAATCTATAATTTCAAAAAAAAAAAAAACTAAAAATATGTAAAACGCTTTACCCACTTTCATATTCGTTTTTGTAGTAAGTTGTAATGTTTACAAACAATCGGAGATTCAAACAGATGAAATGGATCTAATTGAAAATGAAATAGAAATTTACATGTTATAGAAAAAAGGTTAACAAATTTCGAGCGTCCTTAATTGAAATTTATAAATTTCCAGCGCTTTTTACTATAATGCCACAGCAATTTCCAGAAATCTGGCTTAAAATGACAATTTGATTTCCGTTTTTTAATGAATTTTCTGTTCCTGCAAGCCAGCATTGATTTTTTTTATCTTTTCCCAGAAGCCATCTATCAATACGAGCACTGATATACCACGAGTTGATTCGTAGCTGCACAAAAATGGCAAACACGAGATGACTCGTAGTTGGTGTTCTAGGAAAGAACGCAATCTACGAGTGGCAGTCAACGTGTTAATAGAGATATGCAAATTTTAAGCGAAAAAAAATTGAATTCATCCAATTAACAGTACTTTTTACCTATTTGTTATGTAGAAATACTTTAACATATGATTCAAAAATATGTTCTTCGGATTTAAAAAGGTTTGAAAGAACCGATAAACTTTGACATTAACAAAAGAAAAAAAAATGTTTTTTTAAAAATTCGTCTTCTCCAAAATATATGCTGCTATGCAACTAAAGTTGTATAATAAAATGCTTTTTAAATAAAATGAATATTTCATGAGATCGAAGGAGGAAGTGCATTTTGAATGAACATTTTCATAGAACCATATAACTTTCAGGGATAAATGTATTTGAAACGTTCCATGGCGTCTTTATTTTTGAATATATTACATGAAATTCGAAATAAGGATTTCTGTAAAGCATTAAAATAAAACACGGTACATGAATTTTACATTTCGAGACATTTCAGATATTTGCAAGTCATATTTAGTCCAGAAAATACATCACAAAATTCCTATAAAAATAGAGTGTTTTAAAGAAGTTTAGATTTAACTTTTAAATGGTAGTGAAAAACAATATTTAGTTCTGTCCCAAATATATTTTTATGTCATGATAAAGAAAAATAAGGAATAAAGAATAAGATAAAGATAAGAATATTCATCCTCTTAGGATATTAAAAATTTAGACACACACACACACACACACACACACATATATATATATATATATATATATATATATATTGAAAATAATGCATTCTGTTTGAATGAATTATTTTTAAATACTCGATATATTTAGATTAATCAGCATACAATCTCATAACTCTAATTCCAAAGCAAGTAAAACTAAGTGACAGAATCTAGCACCTTCTTAAGTACGAATACAAATCAAAATCTTGATTTTTAATTAATATTAATATAGATTGATATACTTCTTCATACAAATAGAAAAGTGAAATATCTTAAATAGAAAAGTAAAAATTCTGACTTAGAAAGAGGTTGAACTTCATTAGACACTTTTGCTAATTATTCACAAAAGATTATGAAAATTTATATATACATTAAATATACTAAATATCCTGCAAAAACTTATTTAAAACAAAATATATTATTTTTAAAAATTTAAAATATATTCTTCTTTTTCAAATTTTTAAATATTCCTGGCGTTTAAAATTTTATTTTTTGTAAATTCTTTGGCTATTAAGCTATAAAAATATATTTGAAATCAAACTGTGCATGATTTTGTAATTCCAATGAAATATTAATTTTTAAGAAATATTTTTATTAAATTATCAAAAAAATAGTTTTTCTGGATTACGTATGTAATTTCTCAAAAAATGTAATACATATCCTGTTTTCTGCTTATATTTAATTGAAATATTTCTCATTAATTTTATTTAGTTTCTTCAAAAATCAAAATGTCCAGAAAATTTCAAATATATTTAAAATTATTAGTTTAAATATTAGAATATAGTTTTATTAATCATAATTTCCTTTGTAATTCCAACTAGATGTTTATTTTTATGAAATATTTTTATACACAATCACTGAATTATCCTAAAAATTCCGTTTTTCTAAACTAAAGCTTATCTGAGTTTTAAATAACTAAAAAATGGAAAATAAAATGCACACTCAATGGAATAAAATGACACTGGTTTCTGTTAATACTTAACCCAAATCTATGTCAACAGTTTTATTTGATTTCTTCAAACATCAAGACAACCGGAATGTTTCAAACATACTCAAAACTATTCATCGAAATATTATTTTATTAATTATATTAGGTATAATATAATTTTGAGAAAAGCCATTAAAATATTCTTTCATTTTTCTAGATCTTTCAAATATTCCTTTTAATGAGTAATGTATTTTATAATGCTATTTTAATTTCTATAAATGAAAATGAGTGTTTGTCTGTCTGTCTCTAATGCGCTGCCGTGCCGCTCATCCGATGGCGATGAAACGTCGTCTACTTATTGCCTGCACTTACGCGATGGGCATAGGCACAATACGATCATTTGAAGTAGGAAAAGTATTTTCAGATCTATTTACCGCGTCTATTAACCATTGTTTAACCGCCAAACAGCTCGCCAAGGAGACACAACACATTCAGTAAATATTCTAAATTCAAGCTAGAAGTTAATATTTCGGAGCTGTTGTACGTAAATGCAATGTGTGGCTTTCCCGGAGGTAACAGCTCTATTAGACAGGGTGCGAGAAAATTTGAGGGGAACCAAAGCTATAGGTTTGGAATTTCAACTTAACATTTAATAAAATGTGAGCGGTTTTTGCTGTTTCTTTTGTAAATATTAATAGTACAAAAAACTGTGAGCCCTTTTAACTTTATAAAAATTATTAATTCAACTATATTAACGATTATAGCATGAGTACGTTTTCTGGGTTTAATCAATTTTAAAAGAAAATATTTAATCACATTTTTTAATATGGAACGAATCATGAGATATAATTAATAGTTTCTTTCATTGCCATTCTGAAAGAACACCAAGCTTTACAATTCTAAAAGAATACACAAATTGAAGACATAAAAATGAATATTTGTTTGTAGAATATAATAATTTTAATGAAATGAATACTATTATTCCTTCTTCTTTATTTATCACTCAATTTCAATGAATGTATTTATTTACGATATGAAAATAAATATCACTCTCAATCAAACAATTATTCACAGTCAGCTATTTCAAATTCCAAACGATGTTTCCAAGATTGTTTCTTCTGCGGCAGCAACGCACCGGGAACCAGCCAGTTAGTAATAAATATATTTTTTGGTGATGAAACAATAAAAATACAATTTCACATTTCCGTTAATTTCTGCCTATATCAGTCTACGATTCCTTTAATAGAGTTCAAATATATGTTTTATATTACCTTACAGTCATTGCCGGATATAAAAAAGCTTTTTCACACCTTAAACATTTGATCTCTTTCATCTTTAGCATTCAATAAAAATGCGTAATGACTTATTCGAGAGATGTGTATTTTTGAGAAAAGAACCCACTTACTGTGCGCCGGCAATCGAGAGTAGCGCCAAGCAGAAGAGCACAGTGCATCGCACGGTATCCATCGCGATGCTGCGTGAGGATGTTACATTCGGGTATTTTATATATAGAATTTCCTTTCGCAGAAGCGGTGGTTCCGCTTCTTCTTCGTGGATCGCCAAGATTTCGAGACGTGTTTTCCTGACCTTCAACCCCGACAGATCGGTTTCCCGATTAGAGATCACAAGAGCGGGGTTTTTTAGCACTTGTCACTGAAAGCGCGCTTTGAATAGCCAAAACAAACCGATGGGGATTTCCCCGCTGCTCACTTAAATCTAATGCCGTGTTTATGTGTCTCTGCAAGTGTTTTTGAATGAATAGCTGATGTGTGTGTTCGTTTTAATGAACAGAACGACATTAAAGATGTTTAGGTTAGATGAAGGTTGTTTTAAGGAATAATTCCTAATCTCTGTCTACTTCTGCATTCTTTTTAAACTTCAGCTCAAAATACCACTCAACATGGCGGAATGCAAGCTTAAGTGCCTATACCACAGAAGATTTTTTTTTTCCTTTGTTCTTATATAGAATCAAACGTTTCAGTGGACTTATAAATTTCTATTGAAAGAAAATATGGGTCTGATTTTACTTCTGCATAAAGAGGATACAGATAGCTAAAGATAACTTCTACATAAAGATGTCACAGATTGCTAAAATTTAGTTTTGCTCTTTTTACGATTTTATTGTCTTCATATAATAAATATTTCCAACTTTAGGAAAAGAATAGTTATACGCTTCAAAATTATGTTTCTTTCTTTCGCTGAAAAAAATTTTTAAGATGATTTTTTTACAGTGTGATTAAAAATATCGCTGATTTTTTTATCAATATTATTTTGAATTTTAGCACTTTATTTTTTCCTTCTTTAAAATTTCATCTGGAGAATGTCAGACATCATCAAGAATAATAAAAAAATGTCAGTGTGATACCTTAAATAAAGTTACAAAATTAGATTTTTTTAGCATTTCATTTAAAATGATAATAGTTTTAAAAGCATAAAAATATTTAGCTGAAGAAAAAAAATATTTTACTAAGAATATTTTACTGAAAAATGTCTTGGGAAAAGGTGAAATATCAGAATGTAACTAAATATATTAAACATGCTCAAATGCTTTCCAAACATAGTTATTAAGCGAATACCTATATCAATAATATATTATGAGTTTCTCGTATCATTTATTTCATCAGAACTCTGATACTATAACTGAAAAAAAATGTTTAATTTCAATAGATCATGAAGCCTCGCTCTTCATCACAAACGTATTGAAATATTTCAGTAAACTCAGCCAAATATGAAGCATACGAGCTGGTGGCCGGCTCCGCAAAATGAATGATTTTGGAAGCATCGTTTGGACTTCGAAATAGTGATCTTGTTTCGTTAGGAAGGATAGAAAGAATGGCATTTATTTTCGTATCAGAAACGAAGTGATACATGAAGGAGAAGCGTAAATATATTCATTACATTTTTTTAAACTTTATTATTCAAGACTTGAGCGCTGGAAATATTTTTTTTCATCTTCAGCAGAAACAAATAAGTGCATGAAATAAGTATTCAAAGTTTCATCGCAATCGGAAGAGTGATACGGCAGCGCATAAGAGACAGACGGACAAACATTCGTTTTTATTTATACAGATTAAGAAATCAGAATATTTTTTTCAAAAAAGTAAATAGAAATAGGCTATCTCCCTTTTTTCGGCAAAAAATCGTGGGCCTTGGTAAAGTCAGAGAACTTCTCCAATGATATTAGCACTCAATAGTTGTGACGTGTTAAACTTTGGTGTGAAGTCAGAATAATAAGAATTTTTATTAAATGTGTCGTATAATTCTTGGCGAGTTATTTGGCGATTAATCCTTGGCATTTAACAATAAGTGCCTGAAAAATCAGTTAATACGGTTTAAGAAAATATCTTATGCATGAGCTAAATTTGGCAACTCACAACTCATCCAATCAGCCCTTAGAATGCCAGCAGACACAAACATGCTCCTCTCTTTTTTAGTAATAATAATTACGTTTTTAATTCTTCGAGTTTGCCAAGTCTACTAAAATCAGAGATTTCATTATTTCTGAAATTTCTTTATTTAGACATTATTTTTGTTTCCAACGAATATACCGGGTTTATTACGTTTCAAAAATTTAAATAATTTTTTTTATGTTTCACCTGCGATTAAATGTTCCTGGATTTTTCAAAAATTCGAATTTTTTTAAGGAGTCACCCCATATTGCCAATGCTTTCCAAATATACAAGGAAAAATGATTGTCCACATTCTGTATTTTTGGGGCTATTTAGAAAGCAGTTAATATTTAACTCATTTCTTTTTATGTATTAAAATATATTCAGGATTTTAAAATTAAAAAAAAACTGTTTAGAATCCTCCATTCCTCCCTCTGTTTTATTTCATACCTCTAGGAGTTTGCCTGGTAAAGAAAGCATTTATACACGCACACACAGAGGCACTCCTTCTTAATTAATGAATTCAATCCTTATATTAATTAATACAATCATCTAAAAATTTATACTCGAAATTTGAACGAATAACTGCACTTTAAGAAACACATTTTTTAGCATTATTCATGTTTGTCCATCTGGTTATGAAAATTTGAAAAAGATTCTATCTAGAAGATGAACTTTTATACATGGCCCTGACACCAAATCTGTAGATTGCAATCAAATTTTAAATAAAATTCGTTTCAAGGATGTCTATCTGTCCGAATGTTCAAATAAATTGAAACACGACAATTACACAATGAAGAGAGCTAGATCTATAAGATTAGGTGCACAAATTTAACACGTTGACTGCCAACTGCGAGACAACTTGTAGGTTGCGTCCTTTTCTAGGACCAGACCATCTGTGTCATGAGACGACAGCTTCTCCACTGCAGTTGAAAGATAGCAAAGAAGGGGTCGTCTCATTAGACAGATGGTCCTGACATCAAGCGAAGGTGGTGTGAGTGAACGGGTTTACACCTTTAGCTTATATATCTATCAAATTTTGTGATAGGTGTGCATTATCCCACAACGTGTTGACTGTCTGTCGGTCTGTTTTTTTTTTTTACTCATAACAATGTCTCGGAAATGTTGGCGAGTTCTAACCGAACAAGGCGATTGTTGATCCATCCTTTAGCGACCACTCTTGCTGCTTGGATAACCACAAAACAAAGAGAGCTCAACGAATACCATTCGGTGCGCTGATTTAACATGTAACGTGGAGACAAATCCAGAGTGAGGTTGAGCATCTGTTGAGCTATGATTTCGGAAGCAAGCATTCGAGGTGCAAAGAAGTGATGGGTACAAATATACGTATGTACGTAGTTATACCATAAATTCACAACTTCATTTTTCGAAAAACACCTATAAACGAAAAAAGTAGTTCACCAACAACAAACCTTTTTTTCATTGCCCGTATCGTTTAAAACGCGCGCTGACATGTCAATACTTCGATTAGTTTTGGGGATATCACGTGAACGGTGGAGAATGTTTGGGAAAATAAAAGTTTTCAGAAAATTGAATAGAAGTTACAGATAAATTTTAGCTGAAAAATATGTGACTCTGGATAATAGGTCAGGGCTTCCTTTTCCTAGAAAAGATAGATTGTTTTGGAAGAGAAATGTTTGAACTACAAGAAATAATAAGAATTTTAAAATGATCGATAATCAGTGTTTTTATCATAGTCGGATACTTTAAACAGAGCTGAGTTTCGGTTCATGCTACGCCAATACTATTTATAAGTCTGTTTAGTTGTTAGTGCAGTCTGTCCATGTTAACTTTCACTTTCGCTTTGTGTGATATCATGGTACGCTTCCTTTCGAATCGCTTCTCTCTGATTGGCTCATTTTAAATGATTCGGTTAAGGCTTGGATATATGCATCCTGTTTTTCGTTCTCGAATGTAACTGTGCTCTCTGGTTAGTAAAATGTTCATCTTTCCGCCAATAAAATGGCTGAAGCTTACTTTAACGAATTGAAATTGCAAGAATTGAAATACTTTAGATGCAAATTCTTGTCAACTGGTAAAAGCAGTCTTTAGTTTTGGGATCAGAACTAAATTTTATGATATATTGAAAGAAATTAAATGGGAGGAAATTTCAATTGAATTTATCGTATTTACTTACATTCGGATGGACAGACTACCTTATTATGGATTTGGCTTAGGATATGATAGAAGTCTATCACTGTCTGGTGTAATGACCCTATATACCAAAATTCATTTCTTTAGCGCAAATCCTTTTTAATCATCAATTATTCTGTCAGACAAACGGAGAGGTAGGTTGACAGAATCCCCCCAAAAAATGTCTTCAGAAAGATGCGGAGATTCGTTAAAATCTCGAGTATAAGCGTTTTAACCATTGCAATACTTTCTCTGCATTTCGAATGTTATAAAATAATAGAATGCTTGAAACAAGGTGAGGTAATAGTAATGACCTGAACTGCTTGTATAGGCATTTCGTAGGCGCCAAGGCTTACTGTAAAAATTTATGCAAATCTGAGGATACATGCGATCGGTCCCGACTTAGGCATCTTTTCTTTCCAACCGATGCTGTTTCGGAACTCCATGAGATAATAAGTGAAGTTTGTCCTGTTGATTCGAGGGGTTCATCACGGTTTTTGTATTTGCTGCCCGCAAAACTCTTCGCTCGTTTCTGTGTATTGTGGCACTTTGCCGGCCCGCTCACAGTTATCTGATAGCGGTTGAGCCGAATGAGTGCCTCTTGTTTTTTTCAGTCGTGCCAACTAGAATGCGACTTGACTGCTTCATGCTTCATATTCGCTTGCACAACCCCTTCTTCAGGGGTGGGAGCACATTCACACACCTGAAGCCGAGTTCCAACGACCTGCCCATCCGACAGGCGAGCCACGCATTCCCCCCTTCGATCCCTCTTGCGGGTTTCTGGGTCACTTTGATGCCTGTCGATTCTATCGAAAATGTGTCGGTAAAATTTCTAGGCATCAAAACACCCCAGAAAACCACTAGAGGAGTCGAAGGGGTTGCGCGTCGCTCACCTGTCGGATGGACAGGTCGTTGGAACTCGGGTGGGCAGATAGAACAGGGAAGAAGAAGCAACAAGCCCGAACCGGAATGGAGCCAGGGAAGACACTCTACCCCTAGGCCAAAATTAAAGCCAGATCTTTTCTTCACATGGATCTTAGTTTGAAAGTTTTCAAATGTTTCCAGTAGGGGTTAATCAAATACGGCTAAATTTTGCTGATCTATTCTGCATTCTATATGAAGATAATAATATCTGGCTTTTACGCATTCTCAGAAAAACGAAGTTCATTTTCCGTTCATTGGAACGCTAATCGAAGAATTACGCGCACTCGATATGCAATGAGTCTCATGTGGCTTTGCTGCCTTCGTATGCAGAAAAAAAGGGAATGTGTGGTGTGGTACAGCCGGCATCTCGATATCTAGAAATGTAGACCAATGATGTAATTTCTGGACGCTTCCAATGCTACCGACGAAACATCTTGTCTTTCAGGTACTTCCAGGTACATATTTGTGTGGGCTAAAATGTGTCTTCTTTGCCAGTTTAGATAGGGTGATAGGTATGTATTAGAGGATCCGCAGCGATTGAGGTACTTTATATATTATTGTTCTCTTAGAATTAAGCTGATTCCAAGTTAAATAATGTATATCTTTATATAATTTTGATCAAATTGCGTGTAGGACATCCTGGAATACGAAGTATGTTGATATTTTTAAAATTTTGTTGTGAAATGTATTTTCGTTCTCAGCGCGGACGTTCAATTTTTGGGTTGAAATTATGTTGTTTATTTATATTCTGGGTTTGTGTGTAAAGTACTTGCGCTAACAATTGAGCTGCTACCAGAACATGAGTGCATGAACTATTTATAGAACTCGAATATTGTCATCATATATCAAAAATTTCTTCATTGTGCAAACTCTTATTTTGAGATTTCTTTGCCAATTTTAAATTCCAATTTATGGAAAGTGTCTATAAAGGTGTTAAATACTAGTTGCCAACAAAATTGTTTGGAAACCTTCAGGTCTCTTCAGTGCATCTAATTTGAAGAAATTCGTCTTTTACTAACTAGACTTTGTTGGTGAAAATGGAATCAGAACAACAATGAGACGGACAGGGAAAGCTATGCTGATGAAAGGGGTGTTTTAACTGATGATGAGACTTTACTTTACTCTCCATTCGACAAAGAGACAAATTTTAGCCCACTGAAGCCTGTAACTGGAAGTATCTGAAAGGCGAGATATCTCGCAGGTGGCGTTGAAAGCGTTACGCGAAATGGTCTATTTTACATTATATGAATGCAAATGGAGCTTTTCCACATGTGAGGTCTTCTTTTAACGTTTTTAACAGAAAGTTTTACTGCAGAGTTTTCTCGCATTATTTTACGCTCTCTTATGGATTAAGGCTCTCCTATCTCACTCCGTTGAATCTCTGGCTGTTGGGATTCTTGAAATCCAAAATACATGCAGTTATTTTGCAAACTTTACCTAACATAAAATATCTGCTGTTAAATAGATTCCTCTCGGATCATGCACAGCTGGTTTGGACAGATAAGTATTGAAAGAATTAAAGAATTTGTTATGATATATTTTCTATTTGTGTATCAGGTAAAACGGAATGACTGTATAGACAAATTCATTTAATCGAGAACTGAATTCTCTTTCAATGACCATCGATAGTGCCGTATCCTTTAAAATTGCCGAATTTTATAATTTATCAAAATTTGGGAAAACTGAAAAATAATGATTTCCTTTTGTTTTAAAACGATGGGAAATAATTTTTAAATTTCCGTTGGTTAGTCGAAAAGCCGAATTTGTTTGTTAGGAGATAAAATTATTTAGTCCCATCCCCCTTACTTTCTCTTGTACTTTTGTAAGGGCTGGAATGTGAAGTTAAAATAAAAGTAGGAAAAAATACAAATAATGAACCTTTGACATGCATAAGTTGAAATCGCTCCATATCCAAAGTTAAAATTCACCTTTTAATTAATACTTGAAAGTAACTGCAGACGCGGTCACCTGATTGGTAGAGCTTCAGTTTCGCAACCGAAAGGTAGAAGGCTTCTGTCCTCGTCTCGGCCAAAGACCGCCGTGTTTGCTAATGGCATTTGGGGCACGTTCAATAGGTTCTCCAAGTTCCCATTACAATTGATATCTCTGAATCGGGGATGAGTCAGTCTCTGATTGGGATCTCAATTCTGACTTATCGATGCATGAATGAGTTCGACCACCCCCTAAAAAGGGTTTTGTCGTGTGTGTTCAAGAAAAGTCACCTGAACGGTGCTCCTCAACAACGAAATTCTCACACTTCTGCCTTCATTCGAAAGAGCTATTTCTCATTCGGCTTGGTATGGCCAAGTGGCATTAGACAGAAAGAAAGAAGTAACTGCAGTCACCAAAACAGATACAAAAGTCGCAGGCAATAATAAAAACAATAATTCTCTCTAAATTGAATCATTCTTCCATTTTCCATCATAAAAGAATTATGTCAGAAAAAATAATCTCTTCCCGCCCCCATCTTTGAACTGGAACTTGGCCAATATTTTCTGTTTCCTGATAATACAAGACTGGCCATTTCAAAAATTACTTTGGTTATTGCTTCCGCAAGATGATGTAGGTCGAGGGTTGCATGTATACTATATTCATATTCCATTATCTACCATGAGCCAGTCTTGCGCTCTTTTTCATACAGAAAAGTCTAAAACATGCGCTAAAATTGGGCGGTTCTTTCTGCATATGGCCTTTTAACTTTATAAAACTTGAGCATTTACTTATCTTAATATTGAGCACTTACAAGTATCTACTTATTTTAATACTGAGTATATAATAGTATCTACTTAATATTGAGCATTTATTAGTATCTACTTATCTTTTTATTGATTACTAGCTAGTACCTAGCGCATTTCTGCCGCAGAAGAAATAATTTTTAAAATATCGCTTGAAATTTAAAATAACTGTCTTGTTAAATTAGGAATGATATCGAAATGAATACATTCATCGAAGTTGAATGTTATTTAAAAGAGAAGTGTAACTCATTTTTATTCTAGCCTTTTTTTTATTTTATTATTCGAGAACTTTGGGGTTGGCAATATTTGTTTTTCCATCCTCAGAAGAAACAAATTAATATCTTGACTGGTTCAACTCGAAGCATCCAGCAGACAACTGGCTATGTGAAAAATGAAGTGAATGTGACGCTTGAAGTCGTTAAGTCGCACTCTTGGCCCAAATGGCGCTACTGAACACAAGAGACGCTCATTTCAAAATACATTCGACTTAAATCACTGACAGATCTGACAGCGGGTTTGTAAAGTGACAACAACAGCATAAGCAAAATATGGCTCCCTCCATAAACATCAGTCTATTCGCGAAACCACCAACTTCCAGCTTATTCAGTGCCCTTTGTGCGATGGTTTAACGGAAGATGTAACCTCAAAGATATGAAATGTGTATGGTTTGAATGATAGACTTTTCCATCACACACCATGCCATTAATCGAGGCCTTTTCAATTTTGCACTGGCGAGATGAGTTGCTTTTTCGGAACTTCCTAAAATTGTTTTACGAATTTTTCAAACAAATTCGAATTAGAGGAATGTTTCTTCTAGTAAGGTTTTCTTACATGAGTTGTCCCTGTCCTGAAACCGTTTCACCCATCTTTCGGTGTTGCCACTAAGTGGGGATTCTGTAGAAAATGCGGTTGAAAACTCCCCTTAAACGATGACAAACGAAGATGTTTGGTATATTCAAAAACACAAAAATGCTTTATTTTGCATGGCTGATGCTTTTTTGGTAATGACGGTGGGGAAAGCTTTATCTAAGCGGCAATTTCATTCCTAGAAAAAATTTTGCTATTGCCATAAAAAACTCGTATGTGTAGTTACTCAAGGCACTTTGTAAGACTGCTAACAGAAAGCTGTCAGCTATTTAAGTTTAAATTAGCGTCCCTTGTTTTTCAATAGTGCCAACTGGGGCCATGAGTACGACTTAGCTACTTCATGCTTCACATTCGCTTGCACGACCTCTTTTCACAGGGGAGCACATTCACACCATTCACAGAGAGAACACAAAATAACAGCCCTGCCCAAATCGGGGCTCGAACCCGGGATTCCCAGATTTGAGGGAAGACGCTCTACCCTTATGCTAGGACTGCGTCTAAAACTCAGATTGTGGTATCATCAGAATAAGCTAATTTAAATTAATTAATTACAAAATCTTTAGTGCTCTATTCTTTCTGTCCCATTCAATGTGAATCGCCCAATCTATGTTTGTGTAATTGTTTTGAATATTTTTATATTCAAAATTTTTATTTTTGGCAGATGAGGTGTGTTCCACATTTTACAGTCCTCCAAATATCAGCTCTACGTTTCTTAAATTATGTGAAGGGGGTATTTGTATGTGTGCAGAACGTAAGTAATCAAATTATTCTACAATCATTGTCATCAAACAATTTTATACAAGTTATTCAAGTAATTTATTTTCATTTTTATTTATTTCTGAATTATCCAAGTGACTTATTTTCATATTTGTAAAGATGAGATTTTGTAATTGATTTGTTACATAATTTCTAACATATTATAGCTCTGAAATTTCGTACAGTTCTGTGTTTTCAATTAACCACAGTTTTTTTTATTCGAAGCTAAATTGCCAAAGAAAAGTCATTAATTTGAATTAAATTTTGATATTAAGTGAATGGCTAAATTTGTTAGAGATTTTGATTCCACAATTGCATATTGTTAATAAAAAAGAATTTAAAATCATACTAGTATTCTCCGCCCCCTTCTCACTTATGCTCGTGAATCCCCCCCCCCCCGGAACTGCTAATGCAGTTGCTCTCGGATCGCTTCACTCGCTCGTCGTCGACTGAACCACTTCAATCTAGCAAAAGACGCATTCGAATAGTTTGTTCCAAAATGAAATAAAACAATGAAAGACATAAAAAAATGTGAAGTTAAAATTACACTCGAAAACTGAACCTTAGAAAAGTTCTTTGTAAGTACTAATAACTTCTGTCTTCTCTTTTTCGACGATTTCGTTTTAAAATCGATACGGCACAACTTATACCCATTGTAAAAAAATTTTGTCCGTTATTTTTCGAACGCGTTTGCTTGAAATGTTATCAAACCGAATGTTGATGTGACCGAGCAAGTGTTGCCAAACTGCGATTAACAGACTGATTTTGCGTCCACTTAAGCGTTTTATATATATAGATTTTGCATTGAAGAAGAGAGGAAAATCAAATGATAACGTGAGATTCTGAAAGGTATTGAGGAAACTGTCGCATGTCAGTTATAATAAATGTCTCATTGTACATAATTATTTCTGAAGGTAACCCTTTAGCCATAGTAAAAGCAAAAGTCTTAAACATTCCAATGAGTTTAATTCCATTCAATAAGCGATAAATAATCTTGTATATTAGTTGCGTTCTCAGAGTTCCTCTTTTTTTTTTTTTTTTTTTTTTTTTACTTTTTCGAAATGAAAGTACACAAAGAGAGAGAATGGTAGTCATCAAGAAATTCGAATACGAAATTTCAACGAATCGTTAATTTTAGACCTCCTTGAATATAAAAGCCTATTTTTGGAATTCTAACATTGAACAAACGCTTATCGGAAAACACGTTCTGTGGGCGTACGGTGAGAAATCCATCGAACTCGACAACGGATAATGATGCTTTATTAACAAACATCAAATCTCGAATTAAATAAAATAATTATATAATAATTATTTTATTTAATTGCTTCAAATACGATTTGTTAGCTCCTTCCTTGTTCACATGTAAAAAGAGAATTCACTCAGTCAACTCACTTGTTCTCATGACAGGATATAGGAGTTTCTAGAAGAATCACCGAATCTCAGAATCTATTCAAGATATCACCATAGTTATTGGAGTTTCGAGAACCTTTATTTTGTCACCCAGTTTACTTATAAGACCGAGAGTCATAGAACCTTCATCCAATTGGCATTCATCCTAACATCGGTAATACCCTTTTTCTGACTACAGGGCCAACTGGACAAGGAAGAAATATCATAGATCCGTAACATTATATCTTCTTATTATGAATGAGAAATATTTTAAGAAAAAATTGACTTTTTTTGTACTTGCAGGCATAGAGAAAAGTCAACTGCTCTAATTCGAAACAAGACAGCTTTTCAGTCGGGACAGATGCGCGCGCATGTTGAAGAATGAGACGTATTTGATCATGGGCAAAGACGGTGAGAAAAATTTACTTTTTTTTAGTACTTGCAGGCATAGAGAAAAGTCAACTGCTCTGATTCGAAACAAGACAGCTTTTTATTCGGGACAGATGCGCGCGCATGTTGCAGAATGAGACGTATTTGATCATGGGCAATTACGGAGAGAGTTTTATAGCAGATCATTGTCATTTACAGTAAGTACAAAATTAATTTAAACGATATATATTCAGTTTGTATGATAATATTTGATGAATTATAGATTTAAAAACATCAATTGCATACAATGTAACAATGAATTTGCTAAAAAATAAAAATTTCTAAACATCATTTAAATTACAAACCTCAGTTATAACAATGACTAAACATCAGTTAAATTATAAAATTACATGACATTACTCAAACTACAAAATTATAAGTAATTATAACTATGTCCTGAAGTATTGAAGTAATTATAAACAATTATACTAGAGTAAATAAAACTATGATGGCAATTTCATTTGCGTAGAACATTTCTAGTTAAATCTATTAATTTTATGAATTTGGTAATTAGCTCTAGATTTTTCATTTAAAAAGTATTTTAATCTTTTAATAAACTGATAAAATAATTTTTTTAGAATTTTTAGTAGAAGCATGATAATAAAAACTACTAGCCTTTAGCTACAGCTTGTTCGCTCAAGCCGTTAAAATCAATATGGAATACATATTTTTGGAATGGATGATATTACTATATGGGATTTATTTGTGGAATATATGCGTATCTAAATAAGCCAAGGCGATTACCTGACTGGTACAGATGCCTGTTTCAGAACACGATGAAATTTGGTTTACACCCATTTCTTAATTTCTTCTACATCTTCTTGCGCATAAACTAGGGTCGCTGTGGCCTAGTGTTAAGGTCTCGGCTTCAGACCCCGAGGATTTCAGATTGGAGACATGATTCTACCAAAGAACCGTTGAGTGAGCGAATCTGGTGCACATTAAATCTGTCGGGGACAAACATTCTCCTGCTGGAGTGCGTAGAAGTTTGGAGAAGGAGTGCCAGCTCAGACGTCATCCTCGTCATCTGACTGCTGCTCAAACTTATGTATTCCGTTAATTGCGTTACAGCGGGACAGAACTATAACTAAGTTGAAACTTCACCTAAGTTAATTGAATTTTTACTGAGGCTTGTACAGAAATATTTCTAATAGTATTTTGCAACTTTGTTAATTAATTGAGCACTGAATTACGAGCAGCTGCAAAAATATTCTTTGAATGTTGTTATTCGGCTATACGTAATAAGACTAATGTCTCTGCCAGCGCTTTGTGTGCGTGTGTGTGTATATATATAATATATACATTATATATAGAGAGAATGAGATAACTTTTCGAATTTCTAAACATACATTATAAATAATGAAAAAATATTATTATAATAATGTAGAAGATAGATAAATGACGTTCTTTATCATATTAATATTAGCATTGCATGATATTTTATATTTACTTTACTTTTTTTATATTTTATATCAATTTTATATTTTATATCTTTTTATATCAAACTTTTCATAAAATTGTGCTTTGTTTTTTCCAGGCATAGATATTGTTTAGACCAATCATCGGTTATTTATCTACGGACTTCCACCGGAAATGGAAAAGTCAGACATTTGCAACGTATCTTGAACTCTCTCGTGCGGCATTTGAAGAGGGAGAGTTGTTTGGAATAAGCTTTAAATCAAACTTTCAACTGATATTTGGAGATAGTAAATTGTTTCATCAAATTTTATAAGTGACTTTAAAGCTAAATTGATTAGAATCCAACAACATGAATTTTTAAAATTTTATTATGAACAGCATTAAATTTTTTTCTATTTTTATCTTTACTTGGTTTGGAAATAAAGTGTTTTGTTTTCATGACGTGGCTATACGGTCATTATAATGATATCATCTTTCAATTAAAAAAATTCTAGTATGAAAGCCACAATTATGATAATTTATTTTGGGTTGGGTTTCTGTATTTGTACTTTAAAATACTCGAGACTTAATTTATGGGCAACCGAATCATAAACACCATCTATTGAGAGTATAAAGAACAAAAAGAAATTAAAAAAAATATTAATATAAAATGTTAATTTTTAAATAAGAATTTCTTTGTACATTTAATAAGAATTTTTTTTTAAATTAAGAATGCGATTGATGGTACCCATCGCGCTTTTGAGAAATAAAGAGCTGAACCCGCGTTCACACGATGTAAACTATTCGGTGAACAGTTGAAACCATGTTATCGGAAGAATTGCAAACTACTCTCCGGATCCCAACAAGGTCACGTGATCTTTTACGGTAAACGTTCTACTCCATTGTGCCGTAATAGCTGAATTCGTATGAGCGCTACTTAATTGGGCATTCGAAGAATGGTTTGCGAAAGATACTGAAAATTGATAGTGAATTCTTTAAGACTTTGAACACATTTTTGCCCATTAAACACGTGACACTTTGTTCATCCAGGCATATCTACAGTCGAAAGAAATGTCTTTTCATTTATTAAAATTATATTTCTTTTCAACTACACAGCACAAATCGAGAAATAATTATATTGTGAGATTCAATAATGATTAAATGATACAGTCGCTTTCCACATCACTAAGAAATCCTATATTTAATATATATTTACCAACTTTAAAAAAATTCGTTGAGAGTTTGTTTTTCTTTATATTTTCTACAATAAAAGTGAAAAATAATTGTAGCAAAAATAATGAAATGAAATGAAGCAATGAAATTAATATTCATTTCAAGTTTTCTTGAAAATTAGAAAATATTTGTACACTTAATATATTGTATTTTAAATCATTCAACCATGCATTGCATCTCTATTTTTTGTTCGAAATCGTCCTTTTCTTCCTTTGATCATTGTGGTAAAGAGATTCAGATCAGATAGTTAGAATCTGTATTTTTTGGATTCGGATCTATGTATCCGTTCTGATTGAACGGTAGCAATGTACATACCGGGAGTATATAAATGTGTTATTTATTTATGCCAATATATAATTTGTGTGCATGTAATCAAGTTATTTTTAAATTTAATTATTTGTGGCGGCGACATCAAAGTCTGTTGAATTAGCATTTGTAGAAGAATGTAATCCAGAAGAGGAACTTCGAAGCTGCATTTTTCCAAGTAAAGTTGGTGGTTGTCCTGCATTTCAGCCTTTAAATAATTTGCCTAATCGATCAGATATTTTGTGTAAAACATGTGGTAAACCATTAATTTTCTTGCTACAAGTCTATTGCAGCTTAGATGAAATTGAGTCCGCCTTTCATCGAACATTCTTCTTATTTATATGTGGGTCATTTTCAAAAAATTTCCAATTCACTGTCCGGGCTATTTTAGATCTGTTAATTATTTTTTATATTTATTTAAACAGAAAATAAGTGTGTATTTTTGTTTATTGAACTATTTTCTACATGATTGTTAAAAAATTTAACCATTTTTGGGATTATAACACCAAAAAAAATTAAACATTGACCTGGAAACTGGCTTTTTTTTGCTGTCTGAAGTCCATTTTCTCAATTTAACTTGATTTTTCAAAAACTAATTTACATTATTCATATAAAGAAATAAATGTTACTTATTATATATGGAATTATCTACCATATGTAGATATTTTTAAAACAAAAAACATATTATTAAGTGTCAATATTGAGTTGTAAAGGCCTGTCCTAGAACTGTGTCATGAGTGTTACTGTTTTTTGTTTTAATTATTTAAAAATAGATGGCACTGTGATCTACAAGCTTTTGGTGTTTATTACTCTTTCCCTAAACTAGTGCAACACAGTACATGTGCTTTTGTTGATTGATTTAAGAAATATTGGGAAAAACAAGGCAAAGAAAGGTGAGTATTTTTATTAATCATCATGAGTGTTACCTTACTTTTTATAACTAATTATTAGATAAGATAAGTTTATTTTTAATATGTAATTAGAACATGAATTTGTTATTTATTAAGCCTAACAAGTTGCTTCTGTATTGACTATTACTATGGAATAAAATTAGTATAGTATACTTTTGTCATGAGTGTTACTTTTCTATGGGTAACACTCATGACAAATAAGTAACACTCGTGATGAAATTGTGAAAAATCAATTTGTATGAAATTCAATTGCATATTTGCCCAAAACCAAAAGTAACAAATAAAGATTTTTTTTTTTAGTACGTTTGATTGTTAAATTATATATATCTATGCATCATATTTGTTATTCTAACAGTTTTATTTCTTGAGGACTAAAAATACTTTTTCTTTTTTAAGATGCCACCATGCAAAAAAAATGAAAAGGCATTATCAGCAGCAGAAAAGCAAAAAAGATACAGAGCAAAAAGAAGACAAGATGCACAGAGAGAATCTTTATATAAAGAAAAACACAAAATAAGAAATGCAAAGAGAAAGAAAGTTAGTGAAATGACTAGCCGTGAACACAGGCAGGTAAAGAGAAGATGGAAAATTTCTACTGCAGCTTCTAGAGAAAGAAAAGCTTTGAAAGCTAATTTTGAATCTCCCTCACAGTTAAAAAGCACACCAGTTTCTGCACAACTAAAAAGCAGACAGAAAGGACAAGGAAGAAAATGTATCTTAAAAAATAGATCTAAAACTGTAAGATTAAATACAAAAATGAAAGAAAAAATACAGGAGTTGCAGAAGTTATTAGATGAAAAATCAAAGAAAATTGAGAAATATAGAAAAAGGTATGCAAGGGAAGTGACAAGAAAAAGCACTATAGTTGAAACTCCTAGATCAAAAACAAAAAATTTGGGAATAAGGAAAGTTAACATGAAACATGAAGCTGCAAAAAAGCTGGTATTTCATGATATTTTGGTATCAAATTTGAAAACAACTTATAGAAGACTACCTAATGCTAATGATAAGAAAATGATTGGGAGAATTATGTCATCAAAGCTATGTCAGAAATATAAAATGCAAAGTAGAGCAGCTCACACTATTGGATTAAAATATAAAAAACATACTGTGGTAAAAACTAAAGAAATCAAAGAAAAGTATGAGAAAATAGAACATTTTTTTTTACGTGATGATGTAAGTCATGCTACTGCAGGAAAGAAGGAAACTCGAACCAAAAATAAATTAAAGATGCAAAAAAGGTTTTTGTTAGATTCCATGAAAGTATTGTATAAAAAATTCTGTGATGAGAAAATAACTTCTGAACCTGTGTCATACACTTTGTTTACAAAATGTCGACCATTTTATGTTCTGAAGCCAACTGAGTATGACAGAGACACTTGTAGGTGTGTGCAACATGCAAATTTAGAGTTCATGGCTTGCAAACTACACCATCTGAAAGTTCTGCCTACTGCAAACCTGCATGTATTGACATCCTACTTAGTTTGTGATAAAAACAACTTTAACTGTATGTTCAATATATGTAAGAGTTGTAATCATAATACAATCCCAGTATTAGTTAAAGATCTGGACAGTAATACAACCTGGAGAAAATGGAGCAAAGTAAAAGAAGAAAGATATAGAACAAAGGATGGAAAAAAGTCATTGTTTTGTGTAATTGTGCAGAAAGTTGTAACACTTCATTGAACTGTTAATGAATTGAACAATTCCTTCCAAAGCCTGATGAAAGCATTCAAATCCCATTGTTATAAAATAAGACATCAAAACAAGTCTTTTAAGGAATGTAAAGAACATTTATCTGATACTGAGGCTGCAATAATTATTGATTTTTCAGAAAATTATAATTGCAAACTGCATGAGGAGATACAGAGTTACCACTTTGGGGCTTCACGACATCAGGTGACTCTTCACACAGGTGTGTTATATATGAGGGATAAAAGCCCTTTCTCTTTCTCATCAATTTCCCCAAGCAACGAACATGGTCCACCTGGAATCTGGGCTCACCTCGAACCTGTTTTGGATTGGTTAAGAAAGGATTATCCAAATATACAAGTTCTTCACTTCTTTTCTGATGGGCCTTCTACCCAGTATAAACAAAAAAAGAACTTCTATCTTTTTACTTCAATGATCTTTGATTTTAAATTTAAAGCAGCTACGTGGTCTTTCTTTGAATCTGGTCATGGCAAAGGAGCTGCTGATGGCGTTGGGGCAATGTTAAAGCGAACAGCAGATCAAATTGTAGCACATGGTACTGACATACCTGATGCTGAAACATTGTTCCATGTGTTACAAAATGAAAGATTAAAAGTGAAATTATTTTTTATACCTCAAGACAAAGTTGATAATTATTTTCAGTGAATACCATCCAATCTCATGACAGTCAAAGGTACTCATTCCATTCACCAAGTATTAACTACAAATTCCGAGGTATTCTTTTACCGTGATGTATCATGTTTCTGCATGGAAAATGAATGGACATTAGGAAAGTTTTGCAAGTGCTTCCAATATTTTAAAAAGATTGTGCTTAAAGAAGGGGTCAAACAAAAAAGATCACCAATTTACAGCACTGATGATGATGACACTTCAATGTCTTCCATTGATCTCGACAGCCCAGGAGTTAGTGGCTGTGAATCTAAGCTTCAACCTGGTGCTTATGTGCTGATTAAAGTTTTTAGGGATAAACCAAATAAAGCACAGTACCAATATGTTGGAGTTTGCCAAGAGTATGATGCTGTGGATGGAGAGCTTAAGGTTGCTTTTTTTAGAGTAACTGGTGAAAATGGGCAACTGTTTCGATTAATGGAGGAGGACATTTCATATGTAGAATTTGATCAGATTATAAGTATTTTACATAACCCCCAACTTGTAATGAAAGGCAACAGAGTTTATTATCGTTTCCCATTTCCAATTGATGTATTTGAAAAAGCATAACATGCTTTTATCTCTTTTTATCAAAGTGTTACCATTTGTGTCAAGAGTGTTACCATTTGTCATGAGTGTTACCTAGTAAATAAGCTCTAAAATAAAATAGAAAAAACCAAAACAAATCCATAATAACTCCACTAAAATTTGTAGAATACTTAAGAGTAACATATTTTCATAACAATATTACTTTAAAACATCTTTTCTATTTCATTTACAATAGTGACAGGTAGTAAAAATATGATATCGAGTAACACTCGCGACAATGAATATTGTGCATTTTTATTAAAAATTGATTATTATTTTTTTTTATGTGATATAGTCAAAGGACAAATTTATTAATGCAATGTATCATTTTTGAAAAAATAAACCTTTTTATACTTTATAGAAATGTAGTCATGTTGTCCAGTAACTCTCATGACATTGAAGCTCAAAGATTTACTTTCAAAGTTAAAAATCTCTGGTTATATGAGGAATTAAGCTCAAATATCATTGTATCCATAAAAATTGAGTATTTTCAGGTATGTATCCAAAAATAAATTGAACAGTTGATGATTTTCAATTTTGAAATTTTTCAAATGCTGTTTTGGCAAATTTTTTGAAAATGACCCATGTGCAATGGAAAATGCTACAAAAAATTTGATAACCAAAATTTTGTTGTGTTCAGAAATCAGCTTCCAAGTGTAAATGAATTTTATTCTTCCAATGCTCCAAACTATAAAAGTAAAAAATCCCTATCCGATCCCTCAGCCGACAAATATCAACCATTATGTTCCATTTGTGGTTGTGTAGCGTCATTAAAATGCGTAGGGAGTCAAGAATTTAATTATTGTTCTGAGGATCACTGTGATTATGATAAGGAAAGAAATTTCCAAACTGGCTCTGCAAAAAATATTAAAAGTAAGTATATGTCGATTTTTTAAGAAGTTTACATGTGTAGTGAAATTAAATTTAATTTAGAGGTTGTAATTTGTTGCTGGTAGGAAAAGAACTCATTTTTATTTTAAAAAAATATTGAGCTGGAAGAGTTTTCAATAATTGCATTTTGTGATTAGGAAGCTATTTTTACCTATTGCATCTGATTTGAATTTATGAACCCTATTTAATCTCTTAATATAATTGGTCCAATTATAGAGCACCAAATTAAGCCATATATATATACACACACACATCCAAATGAATTAATCTGGGATTATCTTAATTGTTAACTTTTTGGTTCAAAGAAGTGGCTGAATATAAGGGGGAAGAATGCACTTATATAAATGTAAATGCTGTACACATATATATATTTGTTTAATAATATATAAATTATGAATGCATATATTGATTTTAAAACACATGAGCTTAACTTTTGTCAAACATTTTGTGTGGATGCATTATAATAAATATCAAAGAAGTAAATAGTTTTGTTATTTCTGAAATTTATTGATGTTTATTAATTTTTACCTTCTGGGTAGCTTTATGCTTCCTTTGAATTTTTTTTTAATAGCATTTTTTTTTCATGTAATTATTTTGTATTTGGGAGGCTGACTATATTGAAATCTCTTAAAAATACATTTAGCTTATGTGTTTATTGGATGTATTAAATGATTTATCTTGTCTTCTTTATTTATGGACATTTATTGTTTTTCTCTTATTTTGGTTACGAAGATGAGAAAATCAATATAGGAGATATTAATTGAGGATATAGTAAAATATAAAACAACCCTCTATTTTTAGTGCATATTTGTCAAATATTATATTCCTTTTTTTTGGGTATTAAATGAAAACATATCTTTTGCTAGCTAGTATTTACTAAGAAACTAAAATTTCTTTCATTAAAAATTTTTTGTGATTTTTAAGAAGAAATTATTATCCCTGCATATATATAGTTTTGAACTTTTTATAATAAAATGAGTAACTATGAGTTTTAATTGAAAATTTAAAAATGAAATAATGGTTATATTTCACTCCATGGTTATACTTCATTGATCAATCTTTTGATTAGCTTTCGAGTATGATGTGGATTTCTTCTATGGAGCTATGGATAAACTTCAGTTTTCTGAGCATAGAAGAAATACATGGTTAAATCACAAGCATACAAAGTTTTGTTGTATATTCTGCTGAAATAGTAAAAAATTCTATCAAAATAAAATTTAAAAAAAAAAAAAGCACAGTTATTTCAAAACAAACCATATTAAAAGTGTAGTCTTAATCTTTATTTGATTTTTTCGTGTAAAATATTTAATTTAGTTTATTGAATTCTCATAAGGTGATTCTCATGAAATTAGTTTCATTTAACCATAAATCATTTTATTTTTAAGTGTTTTTCTATAAATATTTGATTTTTTTAAAAAAAGCAAACATTTAAATTTTAAAATATTCACAATTATTATATAATTTCATAAATAATTATTTGATTTCATAATCCATTCATTGATTTTTTTTAAAATTGCAAAGTAAGCGATAAAATAAATTTGAATATTAAAAATGTAAATACTTTTTTTTAAAAAAATGTTGCCATAATAATAATTTTTGTATTACAATTGCTTTTCTATATGCTTTGTTAAGGTTCTTTTTATTTATTAAAATTAATTTTAACTTTCCTCCTTGAATACTATTTTTATCATTATAATGAAATTTTTTTATAATGAATTTTTTTGTACTTAAGGTTGAAATTTTTTATTCTTAACAGTCCTGAAATCAAACAAATCAATTCAAGCCAACTATGTTTAATGTCTAAATGTATGAAAGATACTTTTTATTTTGTATAGTATTGAAACATTTTTTGGTATTTAAATTGTGAATTGACCATCATAAATTTTATAAATTTGATTTAATTTCAAGAAAATCATGAATGAATATATTGAAAAATTTTTTTACTTTATTGTTGCCTTATTTCAATTATTTGTAGCGATATAATAAATACTATTTAAGAAGGGGAGAAAAATGCAATTTATATAGAATGAATAATATATAAATTTTGGAGATGTAAAAGTCTTCATCCAAAAAGATTTATTACATTTCCCTTTGAATGAATATATTATCTTCACTACCACTGATTCCTATTACTAATGAAAAATATTTGATTTGAACAGAAGATAAATCAAAGCAGGAGAAAGTTAAAAAACAGTTCATGCTGCCTGAATATGAGCTTGTCTTTGAAACCGAAGTGTTGCCATCTATCCAAGCTGAGAAATCAGAAGCAGAAAAAAATGAAGGAATACAGACAGTTTATGCAGTCAGCTAAAGCTCTTAACGAGATGCAAGAAATACCTCTTGATGATCTGGATAGTGTAATGAGAAGAAATGATAAGGTTTTTAATAAATTTCAAAAGAGGATAAATTTGGAGCCAGAATAAGTAAATACCTTATTATTATAAGCATTTTTTAAGGTCCCAATTTACTTCAACATTTTATTGACTGTGTACATTTTCTTTCTGGCTTAAGAACACAATATTCTAACCAAATGAATTAATATTTGCTAAATTCAGTAATAGATTTAACATGTTAAGTACTAAGAGTTGGTGAAAGTGTCATAAACCTAGTACCCAAGTAGTGCATTGCTTTAAATTCAATTGCATTTTCAACATCTTTATAAATTGCATAATTTTTGTGAACTATCAATTTTTTACTACAATTGATTAAATTGAAAAAAGAAAGAAACTAATTGGACTATTAACCAGTAATTGTTATAAAAAGTTCTTTAATAGTAGAAAAAATAAATTTGCTAATAAACTAAAAAGACTATTTTAATTTCTATTTTATTACACTTTGATTTCTAATTCAATGTAATAAAATCTGGGGAAAAATTGTCTCTAAATTTGTTACTAAGTTGGGCCAATTCAATTAACTTAATCAATCTATACTTATAATAAAGCACAATGTGTGTGTGTGTTTGTTGGCGCTCTACAGGCCAGACCGTTGGACCTACAGCTACCAAATTTGGTACATGTGTACCTTGGAGGTCGGGAATGTGCACCTAGGAGCCCTTTTTTCGAATTTTTAATTAGAATTTGAATTAATTAAAATTTAAGCGAAATTTCAACGTTTTTCCACTATAATGTCCGAAAATATTTTTTCATAAACATGGTTTGAATATCAATTTAAAGATTAAAAAATTAGCTTTCTAATGGTATCAGTGTTTTAATGTATAACTTAAGCCTCTATTTTTAACAAATTTTTAAAGAAATATTTTAACAATGTTTTTTTAGCACGCGACTGGATAAAATAAAAGAATGCCGGAAGTTCAAATAAAAAAAACTATCATCGCAAAATAAATCTAAAGAAATGCAACTTTTAACACGTGACTGGATAAAATAAAATAAATATAAAATGTGATATTTTCTAAAAAAATAAATGCAAAGCAAAGGATTGTATGATCGTTTGCAATATCTAAATAATTACTTCAATAAATCTTCTTTACGGTAAACCTGATCGAATTTAGACAGGATATTCATTGGAATCCGACTTAATGGGATATTTTTATTATCGTTTGCAATATCTGTATCATTAATTCAATATTTTTTTTCATTATAAAATGTGATAGTTTCTAAAAAAATAAATGCAAAGCTAAGGTTTCTATAAAATCTGCAAGAGCACGTCAAATTGAAAAAATTAGTTTTTTTCACCGTGTTGCCATCATTTTGACGGAATTTCAAATTAAAAAATTAAAAAACTATCATCGCAAATCAAATCGGAAGAAATGCAACTTTTAGCACGTGACTAGATAAAATAAAATAAATATAAAATGGGATATTTTCTTTAAAAAATAAATGCAAAGCAAAGGGTTATATGATCGTTTGCAATATCTAAATAATTAATTGAATAAATTATATTTATTTATACAGGATTGAATTTATACAGGATGTGCATTCAAATTCCTTTCCAATGGCCAATTTGTAAAATATTATTAATAGGCATACATATTGTTTAATACTATTAATTTGATCTAAATGAAGTAAATAATTACATTTTATGAAGTTTGAGTTAAACAATGCATTTATGAATAATGATTTTTAGATTTCTTCATACTTTGCTCTGTCACCCATATTTTACAAAATATTTTTATTAATATTTTAAATAAAAGTTGCTACATCAATCAGTCTACTAAATCAATCATTAAAACTGACTGATTTATAAAATTAAAGAATATTATTATAAAAACGCTTTCTTTTAGAACTTTCCATCCATCATCTCAAAGAAAATAGTAATTCCAGGCCAATCAATGCCCGGAGTTACTTCAAGGCTAATGAATATGTGATTTAATTGAAAATGTTAGAACCCATTACTGATGGCGAACCAGCTGGTCGCCAAAGGCGGCTAGTAACTAATAATTCTGAAAACATAAAATAATGATTGCAACCTAAGCACACAAATTCAACATTTTAGCACATCAAAGAGAGAATGAAAAATTAATTACAAATTTAATTTTTACAAAACGAAATGTATAACCAATTTTGATGGTCATATTCCACTCTTATAAAAAAGAAGAAAAACTTTATTACTAGTGATATTAATAAAAGTATGTAAAAATTAATATTTAGCGAAAGCAAAATACTGGTTATTATATGCATGGAAGATTCTAAAACTTTAATCTTGTTTCATTTATAGAATTTGATTTCAATAAATATTCACTCAACATTTTTTTAAAAAAATCAATATTCTGTTCCTTATTCTTCATATATTTTATTGTAATGAATTGATTCTCAATTAACTCTGTTTCAAAGGTGCTATGCTATGAAAGAGGAGGAACTCCATTGTGGGTGTCTGCAGAGCATGTACCTTTTCCAAAAGATATTCCTGACTGTATTTGTGGCGCCAAGCGTACATTTGAATACCAAGTAATGCTTTTGTCTTTTCTTTTATTGACTTCAGGCACTAAACTGAAAGTTATTTTCTTAGCTTTTCAGAAACCATAGCAATGTCATATAAAGATTCCATGATGGTAATGATAGATTCTAAATAAAATATCCATAAAGATCCATTTAGCAGCTGTGTATATTGATTATATTCTTGTATGTCAAGTGGCCTAATGTGGCTGAGTGTTGGACTTATTATAATGATCAATAATTTACAAATTAAATTCATTTTACATGTCTAGTGTTCATGTCTGAAGAGGTCTATGATTATTCACCCTTCTTTCACATCTGGGCATGCTTTTATCCCAAAATCATCTTTGTGTAACTTAAAAAAGGGGATTCTAATCAGAAAATTAAGTTAAAGCAAAAATTAAACAAAAATATTCAGTAAAATGAAGAAATGTTCATCTTTTATTTTTGTTCCTCTAGCCTGTTTTTAAAATGCACATATATTTTCAACATTTATTTCAAATAATATGTTTTTTTCTGTTTTTTATTCATTTGGGGAAAAAATCTTGAAAAGAAAAATTTTAGTTAAAAAAAAAAAGGAAAGATTTTTATTTGTTTTATGATAATCTGCGTGAAATTTGATAACATACAAAAAAAAAAAAAACCCATGGAATTATGGGGCGAAAAGCATGCTGTGTTGTTTATGGCTACTATAAAATATGCTATTAATAGCTTACCCAAAACAAAGTTCCTTACATAGAAGAGGGTTGGACTTATTCATGTTAATTCTAATTAGAGATAAAAATCAGAGTTGATGAGACAAATATTTTTGAGTCAAAATTCTTTATCATTAATGACTATTGTCTCTGTAGCTTTTGCCCAATGCATAGCTTATTTAGGATTTTTTTTAAATGTTACAATAAAGTAATTTTTGAAGCTCCCACCCCTCACAGAAGAGTTAGCTATGTTAATTTTCTTATTATGAGATTATTGAATTGTTTACTTTTTTCCTTTCCTTAATTTTCTGTTTGAGAATTAAAATTATAATTTTTCATACATAATAAGTAACAAATAACTAATTTTTTATGATTATAAATTTCTGGGTTAATTTTACTTCTTGCCAAAAGAAAACCATTGTCTTTTTTAATCCTCTATAATATTATAAAGAACACACACACACACATATATATATATATACACACACAATCGTTAATATTAACTATAATATTATATACACTCCTCTATTAATAAATATATAATATCATTTCAGAAAATAGTATTACACTGATTATTTTCTGAAATGATATTATACATATTTAATATTATATTAAAAAATGAGACAATTTCTATTCAATATTTACAACATTTTCAGCTTTCTTAATTACAAGCATATTTAAGAAAGCTGGTTAGTGTATGAAAAAAATCAATCAAATTATTTGTTTACAGCCTCTGTTTCATTTTTAATATCACTGCTTGAAAAACTTTGCAATTATTATTTTTTTATTTAGTGGTATATTTACTTTTCTCTCTGTTTTTAGTAAATTCAGTATCTATAATTTTTAAATGTATCATATATTATATACTTTCTACAATGTAAATGACATATTTAGTGATTTTATGACTTTTGAGGCTGTTAAAAAGAATTTCATGAAAATTAGAAATCATCAAACTTTTCACATACAGATAATTAAAAATGATAATTAGGCTTTAATTCAATTTATGTGAAAACAAATACAGATATGAAAATTAACACAGTCTTATATAAACTGTAACATTTAATTAAAAAAAAAACTTTTTTTTTAAGTACAATTTCTTTTTAATATGCAGGGCACATCTCTACTGATATTCAATTCTTCCAAGATACAGCTTGTCATTATATGAGAAATGTAGAAGTTACAAACATGTGCATGTTTAAGTGAAATTTGAAAACTAATCAATATAAGGCTGCATATAAACTGAAATTATTATTAATGGATGCAATTATAAACAGCTGATGTTATATGTAGTAAATATAGTTTTTAAATTGGACCTCCAAATTTTGTCCACAATTAGTTAACAATTTTGTAAGTTATTTTTTGTTAAATTCTTAATTTTAAAAATAAAATCAGACAAAAGTATTCATTCCAAACAAAGCCAAGTATATCAACTAATTAACAGCACATAGTGATTTACGATGGAGTTTTCAGTCATCTATTAATTGCAATATTTTAAGAGTTTTTTTTCTTTTACAGGTCATGCCACAACTCTTGAATTATTTATCCTTAGATAGTTTGCAAGACAGTGTTGACTGGGGCACTTTGGTTATATACACTTGCTCCAAATCATGTGATGAGGGAGTAAAAGGTTATGTTAAAGAATTTGTGTGGAAACAAGACTTTTCTGATAATCATCAATAAAAATGTTTAAAAATAACAAAACTGATTATTTAATGCATAAAATTCTTAGCCTTACAATTTCCATCTACGCTATCTTGAAACTTGATCATTGCATTTGTAGAATTTCATCTTTAAATACAGGCTTCTTTTTATATAATTGAACATTTGAAATGAGATATGAATTCAAGTTTTTTAAAGTTCAAATAATATATTCTTATCACTCTTCTGTAAAGCTTAAAATCAATATAAGAAATTAGACACTATCAGACTTCAGAGAGTAGAATTTACATCCACAATCTTTCTTTTGAATTAAAATTGAAACAGAAATATCTATTTTGCTAGCTGGTGATTATTGTGAATGTGTGCACATTATATTGTTTTATTTATGAAAGTTACCTATTTACATTTAAATTGTATTCATATCCAAGGATATAAAATGACATTCAATCATTTGCTGGTATTTGTATTATATGTATAATTTTTTTAGTTAATATTTAGAAAATTATTTCTATTTAACCTATTGGTCTCTGGATTTCTATTTAACCTATTGGTCTTAAAGCTGGGAACACACACATATGATTATGTTAATTTGTTGTTCATATCTGATCATATGACTAGTTGCGTCAGCTTTTAGGTAACTGGAGGATATAAAACCCAACTCAGAAATGTACTGTAATATCAGTATCATATTCTGAGCATTGCAAAAACATCATAACACTTTCATTTAGTTTCACATTATCTAAAATGGAACATAGCATTTAAAAAAACTAAGCTGTTTAATAATAATGATAATAAATTAATCACCCTCTAATTTACAGTTTCACCTTGGCCTTTTTTTCCCCCCTCTGTGTATGCAAGATATGCAAAAATTCAAAGTTATTTTTAAAGATTGTACTATTAAAAAAATCATTATAAACCTTTTTTTGTTTTAGAAAAAAAGTAAGAACTGTATAGAAATGTTTTTGCCTTGATTTGTTCAGAAGTTATTGTAGAAAAAATAAATCTTTTAACTACCATTTCATCACTCTTGGAAGGGTATGGAAACTTTTTTAATTGCTCAGTTAATTCTAGATACTGAAGAATGTGTATTTAGGTCCATAAAGATGTATGGTTGTATATAGAGTTTAAGCAGACAGGCATTCATAATCCTTACATTACCTTTTTTCCAAAAATTCAGAAAGAGAAAAATGGGCGACTAACATTATCATAGCAACACCCTCATTCTCAAGCAAAAACTTTACTCTTCTCTGCTAAAAATAATGCATTTCTTTTATATATTTATTAAATAAATCACTTCTTTGATATTCTGAGTACATTAAAATAAAATTCAAGAACTGTGCGAATTTTAATTAAAGTGGGAAGGCAGGCTTAAATTTATATATCACTCAGGGAAATGTCTGTAAATTCAGAAGCTCTCAAACTTGTGTGTATATAAGTAAGTATTAAAGATAAATAATTTATGTCGTATGAGTAGTTGCTTAAGAAACTGTCTTATATCACTAAACCCTTCCCATTACTATTTTCAACAGATTATTTCATTGTTAGCATAACATCTATGTTCACTAGAAGTTGCAATTTATGATATTCTGTCATGATATATGAATCTAAATCAGTGGTGGGGAAACTTTTTTTAAGACGGGCCATTTGTAATAACTAGACGATCGTAGCGGGCTAAAGAATAATGCTTAATCGTTAAAAAATTTATGTGTTCTATAAACATATGCATATATTATTACATACACTTATTATTTTAATAGTAAAAAAGCAAAAGGCAAGAAAATTATAAATATAAAATGAATTTAGTGTAGTTCTTGATGTGAAGTATTATCACTTTATTTTCTGATGTCATTACTGGTTGATGGTGCATGAGAAAAATGAAATTGAGACTGTTTTATCAAAATTTCATCATAGTCCAGTTCCATTTGCAAAGCAGAAATTCTTTAAACTGATGAAAGGTGCTCATCTGTAATTCTGTTTCTTAAAGAAGTTTTCCTAAGCTTCATTGTTGAAAAGATTTGTTCGCATATATAAGATGAGCCGAACATCGGCATTATCTTCATTGCATGAGTAATTAGATTTGGAAAATTATCTGGACTTAAATTTTTATAAAATTCTAGTAATGGTACTGTATGAAAAGTTTGTTTCAGGAGGGTATTACAGTTCAGTTCTATTAACTCAAGTCGAACTTTTGCTTCAACTTCTTCTTAATTAACATTGAATGGGGTCGCAAAAATACTAAACTCTGTATCCATTTTTCTAAAGTCCTGAAATCTCCTTTCAAATTCTGAAGATAGTTTCTCAAATTAATTTCATATTTTTTAATCTTATTGTTTGATATAGGGAATTTTAAAGATTGTATTCTTGGAAAATGAGAAAAATCAGATTTAGAGATCTGATTAGTAAATAATAATAACTGTAATTTGAAACTCTTCAGGTATTGCCAAATATAGTGAAGAAACTGATTTTTCCCTTGCAATTTGAGATTAAGTTGATTCATGTGTACGAGGAGGTCTGTGAAAAAAGCGAAATCAGAAGGCCACATTTCGTTTTCTAAGACGCCAAATTGATTATAAATGTCATTATCAAGAAGAAAATTCACAATATGCGGGTCGTTACATTACGAAGTAAAAATGCGTTCAAACATTCTCACGACGGCACTCTTAAACGGGCCGGATTAAACCTTTCCGCGGGCCGTAGTTTCCCCATCACTGATCTAAATGATAACTTTAGCCACCAGTAAAAAATGTTAATTTTTCATTTCATAATTGCATTTCTGGACAGAGAAGAACTAATATTAAGAAATGTAACTTGATATTGAAACTTTTCTGAACACATTTTAATGTATAACATATAAATTATCAATGTATCTAAATGTGTGGACTGATCGATATATTAATTTAATAAAATGAATGTGAAATGTAAAGGGTTTAAATAACTGCAAGTATCTTTATTCAATTTATAAATACAACACAAATTGACAATATTGTTCATATACGACATCTATAAGAGTGGTCTTTATGAAATATTAATAAATGAGAAATGTTCAGGTCTCCAAGAATTTCAAATATTAAATAAATAAATGTTAAAAAACCGATTTTCAAGCATTGTTTTTAATTTTGGAATTAAAATAAATTCCTTTTAACAATTCTTATAAGCGTATAAAAACTTTTAAGGCATTATACTTTAATACTTCTATCAATTTTCATACTTTCAATTTAACATAAAAACCACCATTTCTTAAAATTAAAATATAAAAATATGATTTCGTATTTTATGTATCTGGTTAAGAACTCTAAATATTTAAAAGTTCAACTAACATTTTTCAGATATTCTTTTGCAGTCTTCATAATTGTAACACAGATGTCAAATTCTTGCTTATGAAGAAGTAGCTACTCTACACTCAAATAGTCTACAAGAAAAATAGTTGGCAATACAAAAAAAGAAACAATGAAAATATATAAATGAAAATAAAGAAGCTAACTATATTTTATAAAAGATATTTTCAATTGGTTCCAAAGGATTACATAGCTGTGGAAAGCAAATAAGTGATTTTCATCCAATTAGTTGCATGTTAAATTTCAATTGACAAAGATTCAATAAATAATTCTTTGGCATATTAGCACACTTGAACCAAGAACTATATGAATTTGCTTTTGTTTAAAGTAGAAACAAACATTCGACTCTTTTTTATAGTAGTAGAAGGAATTTCAAATGCTGACATAATGCAGAATGTATAGATTAATACTCAAATCATAAAGAAAGGGAAATATCACAAATAATGCCCATAAACCACTTAACTAAAAATAAGAGCACTACAATAAAACAAATGAAATCAGGCCACACAGAGAAAGTTGCATTTAATTAAAACATAAAAGTCATTTATATTTCCTACAAATATGTGCTTTAAAGGAAAAGAACTTTAATATACTATATATAAATCCCAAACATATATTTAACAGTGCTCATCAAATGTGTAACACACAAAAGCAATAATATATAATTGGTCCCAATATATATTTAATCCTTCACCTTTCTGTAAATTGCACAGCAATTAGTAATATCAGTATGTAATCCTGCAGGTGGAACACTTGATATCAGGTCCTTTTGGGAATCCAAATACAATTTTAATTATAATTTGACTGGGGTGTCAGTTATACATTCTGCAACAGTCATCTGGATTTTCTGTTTTGCAATAAAGTGCACAACAGAAGACATGGAAACAGTAATAGAAAAATTGAATGGCAATCCATCACAAGCACAAGCTTAGGAGGATTTGGCTAATTCATTGCATAGCCAATCTAATCCTTCATACAGACCATCTCCCTGTGTTGCGCAAGTGGCTTGAATGTACCACTGAAAAAGAGAAAAGATTCTGTCACAAAATGTACAACACTAAGATTTTTGAAAACAAAGTAATGCTGTAAAAATTACAGATATTTTCACATTTCAAAAAAGGTAAACTTGTAACACATTCAGCTTTCAGTTTTTCCACACAAAAGGGAAAAGGATATTACAAAATTCAAAACAAATTAATAATCAATATATAAAGCACTTATACAAACATAAAATCAAGCCAGACTCAATTGTATCATTTGACTATAGTTTGCTTATTCAGTCAATTATACATAAGTGCATCAACAGAAACATCCAAGACATTTTTCTTTAATTGGATTCTACAATTTAAAAAAACCACAAACTGGAAGTCAGGGTACATAAAAGTATGGAGGAATTATTCCACTTGAATGGAGAGAAATAGAGATGTATATGTTTTAGTTAATCAAAGTTCCTGATCTACAGGAGCAATGCCAATTAATTTTACCATTTTGAAGCACTGCTAACCTTTCAGAATGCCTTTATCTCACCTTAACCTTTCTATCGCTCAGTTATAATTTAATATGATACAAATGAAATACCATTTCTATGATAAGAGATGTCCAAAGTTGAATGACTTGTTTAATACTCATCAGCTTCAACAATTATTACATTATGTTGATAAAATGTGATTAAATACATCTCACAAAAACAAGAAAAATTCAATTTTGGCTTTTAAACATTTTAGAGTTACATACGTAAATATTAGAAGGCACATATATATATGTTGCTATAACTGATATAAGACACTGCACATCTCTATTTTGAACGTAAAGTTTTGCTATTGGACAATTAAGAAATTAATTAAAATTAGTAATACTTATTTGATCATGCAATTAAATATCACAAAAAATAAAATATGCAAAATTAAAGGGGAAAAAAACATCACATTAAAAATTCATATAAAAGGGCACCCAAAAAATTTCCATAATTTTTTCACAGTAATTATGATTTTTTAAAAAATTCAATTATTTTTACACCTACTGATCAAAATTTGTGACATTGTTATATAAAAAAGAAAGGAAATGTCATTCTTTGACTCAAACATGAACCAGAACTCTACATCAGCTTGAAAATTCTACTTTAAGGCTTTGAGATTCAGCATTCTTTTAAACCTCTCGGAATCTAAAAAATGCATTTTTTTAAAATTATGTCCACCCATTGCTCAATAAGCATCACTCAGAAACACATAAAACTAAAGGGATGAAATTTGCTTCAATCCTAAAAACTGACTTCTATCAATGCACACCTATGGAATGACTGTTCAATTATTTGCATATGAAAATAATTTAAAAAACACAAACTAGAAAGAAGAAATTAGGAAAATAATTTTTGACAACAATTGTTCACTGCAATAGAATGCTCATCTGCTTATTTTTATATTTATATAAACATTGTAACTAAAAAACTTCAGATTAATAAAAACTAAAATGCCATTTTGAGATTGTAGATTTACATTAAAATTAAGACCTATTCAATATAAGGAGCCCAAGATTCACATTTTTCATTGCATACTGATGGGGGGGGGGAATATTGTTAGTCTTTGCACAAAAAAGAAAAAAAGCAAGTCTTGCCAGCAGGCTACCATGTTCTTTAAGGGTTTACCAATTCTTTTTATATTTCTATCAAAAGATATATTCCAGAGATTTAAGCTTTTATAACTAGAAATGAGGATGTGTCATATATGGATAAGAGAAAGTTATAGAAAAATACTTTGTCAAAATCTATGATTAAAGCAATTTTTTAATTCCCTTTCATATTAAAGAGGAGTAAAAAGGAAGGTGTCATGTTAATTATGAAGTATGAAATGTTAATGCAAATTTAGATTCATGTTAAAGCATTAAAAACATGCAAGCATTCCATTATTTACATTTATCTAGTAAATATCTTAAGTGCTTGTTCCATATTAAAGTCTCCAAATGAAATAATTTAATGCAAATCAACAAAACAAACAAAAAACAAAATTAAGACAAATGTACAATTATTATTATTATTAAACAAACCTTTTTTTAAATAAATATTACACTTCTTGCCTAAATCTTTACTCTTGCACATAGGGATTTTATACTTTATAACTAAAAATGAAATTAAAGGTAAAATACTGAAAAATAATTATAGAATTGAAGAAATTCAATTGATTTAATTAAAGCAAGAGCATTGCAGTAAAAACTTATTACTAATATGTCAACAAAATACATGAATTTTTTTTTTAACTTGGGAACATAACATTACTACTTACTCTCCTATTTCTAAGAGAATTTAATCCCAGTCTTTCTGTGAGTTCACCAGCAGTCATAGCGTTGGGTAAATCTTGTTTGTTTGCAAAAATTAGCAAAACAGCATCAGAAAGTTCATCTTCTTTGAGCTAAAGGACAAAATATATCAAACAAAACTTTATATCCTTAATGAAATTACATTGAATAAAAAAGATAAAGAAAATCCAATGATTATAAAATTTAAGAGATATAAAAGGGCACAACTTAATAAATGAAATAAATAGAATATGGTTTAATACTACATATTACATTTTTTAAGTTTGAAATAAAAGAATTGACATATGGTTTTTGGACTTCCTCATTTTCAATCTCCAGCCATTACTACAGCATAAAAGTATGAAGCATTACATAATCAAGAAATATTGGAACTCATATTGCAAATTTTTAACTAGAAAATTCATTGATAAGTTAATGAAACATACAGATTATTAAATCTAAACAATTACACAGATTTGTAGTACATTCAGTTCAAAATAGAAAAAATATCATAAGAAAAAATTATGTTTTACATTTCAGAAAATGCTTTGACTTTTGAAAATGTATATACACATTTCCATTTAATACTTTAAAAAATGTGATTAGTTTTTAGGATCAAATTTTAGTCCTATGGATGATTTTACAAACTATGAATTCAATAATGGTATAAAATTTTATTACTCTTAAAAAAAGCACAATCGCAAGTCTAAGGCACCTTTTGTTACTATTGTAAAATGATTTTTAGACTGACTTTACAAACCAGAATGACAGTATGTCTGGTTATTTCAACATAATATAAAGTTAAAATTCTACTTTGACAAGTAGTGCTTAAATATTACAAATACATTACATTTGTTAAATTAATTTTTCATTATTAGGTGATTAATATTTTAAAACTTATTTATATGCATGCTTGTAGTCTATGTTTCCATGTATACAAAAAGTAGCGAAATATTTCAGAAGTTAAATTTGAGAGTTAAAAAGAAATTATGCATCAAGAAAGCAATGTCAGCTTATTTAGAAAAATTATAACATACTACAATATATAACACAGACAAAGAATCAACTTGCCTACGAGTAAAATAATAATTACCATTTTTGAAAGCTCATCCTGTGCTTCTGAAATCCTGTCTTTATCATTACTGTCTACCACAAAAATTAAACCCTAAAAGAAATATATTTTCATTGATTACATATAATAATTACAAAGTTTTATTGTAATATCATCAAATGCAAGTTAATTACTCTATAACTAAAAAAAAAAATCATTAAATATGTCTCAACTTTAAAAATATAAAGACAGCTTTTCTTCTGTAAAGTGACATATGTTTTTATTATTTTTCAAATAAAATATTAGAATTCATTTGGTTCCATGGGAGTTTTAAATTTTTAAATAAATGGCACAAAACTGTTCATAAGATCTTTTAGATGAAATATGCTATCTAAACATTTTGGTTGAAATAGGCAAATGAGTAATTATTAAAAACATTTTTAAAGAAATTTTTAATTGGCATATTCTATGCACAAACCAATTTTTTTTTAATCACTTACAAGATCAGGATTTTTTTTAATGTTTAATATTAAAAGATCCTAATATTCGGTTTAAAAGGTAAACATTGCCTTTCATATTAATATCCAAATTCTGGAAGTTCACTGGATATCAAATTTTATATTTTCATTTTAAAAATAAATTGCTACTATGCACTCTAATGTATTGTAATATTTATTTTGAGCAATGAAATAGCCTAACTCCAGTTAGAAATAAAATGAGACAAACATTAAAAGTATGTTTCAGGAGGTTCTAATAAATTACAGCTCAATATAAATTTTAAAAAGTACTTTACAAAATAAAAATTCCTTGTCGGTACTATTTATTTATTAGATATTGGCAATATATTTTAAATCTTACATATTTCTCTTCTAGTTCTCTTATATTCGTAAAAACTCTATAAATACTTAAATGATTACTTTATATTTTTCTGAATACTTTAATGAGAACTCATTCATTTAAATTAAGGGCAACATGGTTGAACTTCTTTATGAATGATGGTAAAAAACTTTTTAGTTTCAACAGGAGAAATGTTTGGTTTGTGAAGAAAAACATACTAAACATCACAAGATTTCTGAGTAAATGTTAGCATTTAGCTACTTTAAATAATTGAAATATAATATACCATTTCCAGGACATTATAAATCAAACTTACATATTAGACCTACATGAAATAACATTTATAATTTTTACTTACTTGTGTATTCTGGAAATAGTGCCTCCATAATGGCCTGATCTTATCTTGACCACCGACATCCCATACAGTAAAACAAATGTTTTTATATTCCACAGTCTCCACATTAAATCCTGAAAATTCGAATTCCAAAATGAATTATAAAGGCAATCATGATAAATTCACATAATTAAGCATGTTCCATTATTTAATAACTAAAATTTACCAAAAAACTGTACAAATTATTCAAATTTTACATGCAAAATAGAATAAATAACACTATCTTATTATAAGAACACATTATGAGAGATTTAATATGCATAATTTAATTCTATGTCACAATTTAAACCTGCATCATTTAAATCTACATCACAAACAGATATTCTTAGATGTCAAATGGTAACTTATGAACTGAAAGCATAAATTATTTTGTGAAAAAAAAAATGCTTTAAGGTTCTGGAAAGAATCTTCCAACATATTTTAATAATAAGTGAAAACTAAATATTAATGACTTTGAAAATATAGGTTTAGCAGGCTATTATTAAATGTATGATTATTTGTTCAGAGCATTCAATCAGCAAACAGAAATTATTACTCAAAAATAATTACTACTAATAAGTTCAATTTATCTATTTGAAGTAACCAAAAGCACAGAGAAAAAAAGAAACTAATATAAAAAGAAAAAAAACTCAATTAATGGTTTAAAATTTACCTATTGTTGGAATAGTTGTGACTATTTCTCCAAGTTTCAGCTTATATAAGATGGTGGTCTTACCAGCTGCATCAAGTCCCACTATAACAAATATTTATACATACATTTTATAGAACAAAGCAAAGCTAAAGATTTATTTTCATTTACTTCAACAAGAAATATTTAAAATATAGGAAAATCACTTCATAAATATAATTTGAGGATAAAGCAATTTTTTTTTAAGTTCACAAGAAAAATGCAAATTTTCTTCAACTGTTTCCTAATTCAGATCAGTAACTTAATTATCATTGAAATAAACTTTTGAAAGCATACTAGTAAACTAAATAACCATATTATTAAAACTAATTTTTTAAAAGATTTAAATTGTATTTAAAAATCGTTACAATTATTTTTATAAATAAAGATATTGAAAATTACTTTTCCAAAATGAAATCCATTATGCAAAGTGAATATTTGTAATTAACCCATTTATAACCAGCAATTAATTGCTGGACCAAATATCCTTTTCAACTGTAATTTAAATTTTGGGAAAAAATAGATTCTATGGAGTATTTCAATGTAAATTTAGTTTATGAAAGATTTCCCCTTTTCCAGCTACCCTTTCTCCCTTACGGAAGATTTCTGCTTTTCTAACAGATACTTACTTTTTACAGCAACGTGTTAACAAAAACATATGACGCATTATAGATTGTAATGTCAATCCACAATGCCTTATATGACCTTTTATTATACCATCTTTTGATCTTATAAGCATTCTAATCCTATATATAATTTAAATTTGTTATTTATATTTCATTTAATTATATCAACATTAATATATTACAACTAAACAGAAATTATACTACACTGTATTAGTGATTTTATGGTTCCTATGAATTAAATTGTATTTAGAGATAAAATTTTAAACGTGTGTATAATATTTTTCTTCTTAGAATATAATTTTTAAAATGTACAGCTCAGTACATAACCAATACATGTGACGTATTTACACAATTAAGAGATCAGGAAATAAGAATAAGAATAAGTTTTGATTTAAAAATACTCTTTTCAACAATATGGAAAAAAAAAGCAGAAAATAAACAGGATACTAATATTCTCTTTGCTATTTAACATACATTTATGCAATATTAGATCAGATATATGGATTTTATAGCAAAAAAAAAAATCAAATTATATATTTTTATTATTAAAAACTGAAGTAAATGATTAAGACTTTTACTGAAAATATGTTTCAATGATTTACTTCTATTTTCATCTCTAATTTAAAAAAGGCCAATGGATATTTTGACATTACCAAGGTAACTACATTCTTTATAACTTCTTACACAAAATATGTGAATATTTAAGGATACAGATGTTCCTACAGAATTTATATTAACCTATTTGGAATTTATCCTACATTTAATGCTAAGCAATGATTTTTTTTCTTTACTCTTTAAATTGATATGATGAAAGTAGTAAATTGCAATTTCAATTTGAAAACTTATCATTCAATAAGGAAAAATAACTTTTCCTCAAAATATTATGCTAATGGACTGAAATCCTTCTTAAAGATATGATTTATTTAACAGGAAATATTATATATCCTCTAACTTAGGCTACTCCCACATATTTTAAAAACATATTTATTCTTTAACAAAAATAATTGTATGAAAATAATACTGCAAATTATATCAACAAGATATAAAACAGGTACTACATTTATAACATTAACCTGCCGCAAAAATGTTAATGATGAAATACATACAGCATCTTTCACAACAAATATCAAAATCAACCACAAAAAGGAATATAGTGTTATATCCTGCTGTTTCTAATGAATAAAAGATGTCTTTTTTGAAATTATTAGAGTTAGAAATAAGCTATATATAACATCTGTTTAAAAAATCGATATGGTTTATCAGTTGTTATACAAAAAAATTAATTTAATGAAATCAATATCATTAAAAATATAGTATAAAACTATATACATAACATATCTGTGGTGATTAAATTGCTACTATATTGTAAAAACAGTATTAATTTGAAATGCAACCAAAAAATTTTATCAAATGAGATAAAAATGCAAAGCACACTCACCCATCAAAATTCGAACCTGCTTTTTGCCGAAAAGGCGATTGAATATACTAGAGATAGTAAGTCCCATTTTTGTAAGAGATGCTAAGTACCAAGCACTTTAAATGACGCAAGAAAAATGTTCAAATTTTATATGTTTGTTGTCAACAATAGAAAAAACGCATTACTGCCACGTCTTTTTATAAATATAAAACTGACATATGTCAGATCCAATATTGTTGTAAGGAAAGGTATTGAAACTAATTCGGAAAAAGGAAATACCCAGGTGATTTAATTTTGCTCTGTTAATTCCGGATTCCGTCAACACTTCCACCTAATCAAAATCCTCACAGACAAAAATTACCGACATTAGGTAAAATCTTTATGTTACGTCATCGATACAATATCGATACAAGTATAGAAAGTTGCCATTTTAGCTAGAAATTAAACACTTGTGAAATAATTTTGCTTATTCATTTTTATATGAACTAACCTATTGTGATCTATTATTATTATATCAACGTAAATTAATACAGTGATAGATGTAAAAAATTTAGTATTTGGTTTCTTGATTTTTTTTGTTTTGTCTGAATACAAGGAGCAGACACATGATTGCTGTCCAGAATGTTTTCAGATCTTTCTGACCGCTTCATTAAAAACCAATAAACGTTTGCAAAAATCAATTTTGTGCTTCTGCAGCCGTCTTTTTTGATAGAATGGAAAAAAAATTTCGAAACTTTTGAGGCGTAAAAAAATTTAATAAATTATTCAGCACTTATTTACAAAAATAATGCATTATATTGAATAGTATTTATATTACACTGGGCTATAAAATGTAACGTTTAGTAAAACATTGTGATAGATTATAACTTTAAAACAATATAAAATATGAAACTTTTGTTAATTGGTACTTAATTCAGATACTGTACATTGTAATATTCTAGGAGTCAAACATAGATTGATGCGTCAATTAATTACAATTACCAATTACAGAATGGAAGAAATGCCACACTTTACCTGATTAAGTTTCGCTTAAATTCTCTAGATCCAATCTTTTTATTTACTTTTAGAATCGAAAAATAATGAAAGGAACCAACAGCGTCTTCTCTACAGGACCAACGAGTTCTAGAAGTGTGACTATCGGTTAAAGTAATTGTTTACTTGTATTTATAGAAATATTCCCTTCCACAACTAATTTTGGATGAGATCTTTTTATTTAATAGCTCTTTTTACAATTTTCAATCAAGAATGTGATTTGTAATCAAAGATGAAGCCACTTTAAACGTAACTAAGTTTTAATGTTAGAATAAATTCGGAAGTTAAGCTCGAACTCAGAGGAGACAGCCGAATTATGAGTATCGCTCAGTACAAAGAGATATAAAAGCATGGTTCGTGAATTGAACCAATCCATTTTTAACATGTGGTGGTATCTCTATTATTCAGTAACAACCCCTGGTTATTTGTGATCACTTTTGTCTAATGGATATTTTACGCGGCTACAGACCCATAAGATAGCAGGTTCAATCATTTTGAAATCCAACCGCTACATTGGAGACCTTGACAGCCCAACGCAACCTTCAGGCAATTGTCGTGGCACTATCTATTCGCTACAAAAAGTAGTCAGATTCACTTGACGCAACAGCAACAACTCACACACGTTCACCTTAACGTTACGCAGACTCACTGATGGAGGAGTACTGTGGTGATATATTTATTAGCCAGCAACAACCACTGGACATTGGTGATCGTTTTTGTCTAGTGGTTATGTTACGCTGCTACAGACCCATAATATCGCAGGTTCGATCCTGGTGAAATCCAACCTCTGCAAACACATTCTTCTCCGAATAGTAGGGGGAAAGTCATAATAAAGTCGCTAATTGACTGATGCATTGTTCGGTTTAACTTTAACAGGTGTCATTCCATTGATGCATATAAGATAAGCGCACAAGAATGGAATATACAAAAGGCGTATTTTTAAGAAATAGATTTTTCGATGATTCAAGAATCCAATCTGAAACACTTTCAGTATGCTTTTACCTTTCTTTCAGAAGTAAATAATTCTTCAAAAGACCGACTTCATTTGATGCGGCGTTTTCTGATATTCGAAAATTTAGAAATACTCCTTCAACATAAACGGAGCTTCTTTTAAATAAATGTACGCTTTTGGGCTTGATTTGGCACTAATTTAGATTCGTATACATCATGCAAACAATCAAGACTCTTTTCACTGATAAAAAACTTACTTCCGTTTGAAAAACACATTGGTTTTTTTAGACATGGCAAAAATAGAAACAGGAACATTAAGATATGCATTTTCATAGAATTTTCAATCTCTTTTGAATAATTGTGAACGAAAAATTACGAACGTTTATATTCTTTCATATGAAAAGATTTAAACTTGAAGCAAGTACACGTAAATTATATGCACAACTTGTATAGAATGTAGTAGATACATTGTATTTACGATATCTGAGGGATAAATTTCTAGATTATATTACAGAATGTTTGAGTCTAGAATAAAGTTCCTTATTTATCTGAATTATAATTGCTGCTTTTTGAATACTTGATTATCCAGAAAAGAATATTTTTATACATTTAATAAAATAAATCTCTATTAATAATAAAGTTGAATGTATATAATTACTAGCCGCCTTTGGCGACCAGCTGGTTCGCCATGAGTAATGCGTTCTAAAATTTCCAATTTAATCATATATTTTTTAGTCAAAATTTAAGAAATAGTTTAAGTTGAAAGATTCAGTTATTAGTAGTTAAAAAGTCAGGAACTTTATTCGGAAAAACTTTTTGAGTTTAATGCTCTAATAATATTATCGATTATGCTTCCAAAATATTAAAAATGTTTTTTTCGGTGATATTGCCAAAATGTTAAATATGTTTTTTAAAGAAAGCGAAAAAGGGAAAAAATTATTGAATTAATGATACAGATATTGCAAACGATTATAGAAATATGCCATTTAGTCGGGATTTCAATGCACATCTTGTCTAAATTCAATCAGGTTTACTGTAAATAAAGATAATTTATGGAATTAATGATATAAATATTGCAAATAATTTCTTAGAATCTTTTGCCTTGCATTTATTTTTATAGAAGATATCACATTTTATATTTATGTTATTTTATCCAGTCACGTGCTAAAAAAAATATGGTTAAAATATTTCTTTAAAAATTTGTTAAAAATAGAAGCTTGAGTTATACATTAAAACACTGATACCATTAGAAAGCTAATTTTTTTTATCTTTAAATTGATGTTAAAATCATGTTTGTCCGATAATAATTGCGGAAGTTATAGCGGAAAAACGTCGAAATTTCGCTTAAATTTTAATTAATTCAAATTTTAATTAAAAATTCGAAAAAAGGGCTCCGAGGTGCACATTCCCGACATCCAAGGTATACATGTACCAAATTTGGTAGCTGTAGGTCCAACGGTCTGGCCTGTAGAGCGCCAACACACACACACACACACACACACACACACACACACACACACACACACACACACACACGTACACATTGAGCTTTATTATAAGTATAGATTGGTGCTATGCAAATCAAACAATAAGATGTTGCTCAACTATTATCGCACAAAATTAAACCACGATGTGGTGTAATATCTTGTGTAGACACAAAATGTTGTTTTCGCAATATTGATCGAAACGTTGTTCAACTTATAAGAGTACAATAAATTTTGCGCGATATTCATAAGCGTGGTTGAAAATAAAAGCATTTCTGAAATAAAAAAATATTGCTTGAACAGCATAGCATAAAATTATACAATATGCGGTTTCACAATAATTTTAAGTAGTAGCTATATGTATTAGGTATTTTTTAAATATTTTTCAATTTTGTGGCACTGTAATGGTTTTATGTTTGAAAAGAGAAATCACGCAGGAAGCAAAATTAAAAAAAAACATTTAAAAAATTGATTATGATTGAATGATTTATAATTTCTTTTGATGGCATCTCCTACAGTAAAAATATTGCGAGAAATAAAGATATGATTAGATTATATCCTTACCTAAACAGCTCAATGCGATTTATGAAAATGTAAAACATGAAAACATAGGAATGTTTAATGTTGTTTTTCTGATACTCAAATTTTTTAAAATGTGGCATCTGTAAATCATTCAATACAGAGCTTAAATATTGCTGAGAATTTGTCGTATTCTTATTTAGTATTAATATTTGTCGCTTCTTCTGCACAGCAAGTCTCGTGGTGAGAAATAAAGTTTTACAGATACAAAAACAAAGATTCCTAATAGTCGAGTTTCTTGGCTTAAAGATGCCATATCATGGGGGGCTATAAAAATTGTGTAAGTCAAGTCAGCACTGAGTCACGTCGAGACATGTGAGGAGTCTAGAGAAGTATGGAGTATTGAATTCTTGCAAGTGCTCTCTGAGAACACTGTTGTAATTGCTTGCTATCTGTTGTAGGTGCTTGAGCGCTGCAGTTTATTGTAATTGGTCTTTATGTGTGCCTTTTGCCCGCGTTTTGCCATTGAGAATCCATACTTTCGCATTGAATAAAGTCCGATTACCTGTTACTGAGCTATGAACTTTTTAATGGAGTCCAGTTCTATGGTATAGCGCTGAGGTTGCGACAATAAATCGAATTAAGAAACTAGTTAGAGATTGCTTTGGCGATAGGGCTTGTATTGCAAATTTTTGAGGGCTTGTATTGCAAACTCCTGAAAAATTATGATAGGATAATAATCTTTTCTTTACTTTTCTTACTAATTTACTGATTTTCTTATTTTCATTTGCAATGCAAGAATCTGCCAAATGAAAACGATGAAAGATTTCTCGTTAAATTTTTTATTGCTTTCAGTTTTGAAAAATGCACACTAAATGACTACAAACGAATTAAGTTGAAAATTTGCCACACGAGTGTCAGGATGGAAACATTTTGAAATGGAATGATCCATTCATTAAATGTCGAAAATCTGACTTAATTAAGTTTGGATTAATATATTTTTTTGACGTGTTAAAATTAAAAAATTGTTTATGAACGATTAGCACATTTTTATTGAAAAATAGACACTATCAGCATCATATTTTTCACTAAAAGGATATTAAAACGAAATCGATAATTTCATTTAGTTACAATTACAAGCAATAACTTTTAGTTTTGAAATGAAAACCATTTCATTTATTCAAAACGTCTTCCTAGCTGCATTTGGAGACCATTTGGTTTCCTGTGATATTATTAATATTTAATTTCACTTAAACGTTTTGATAAAACTTCATTCCATGATTTCATTAACATATCAGAGATTAAAGCCGTATTGCTTTAATTCTCTTACATGTGACAGATTTATTGCATACACAGACCTTTCTAATGGAGACTAATCAAGTGACATTATAGCAATATTAAACATTTAAATGTTCCATTAATTTAAGGGAATAGAAATTCTGTTCATATTAGTTAAGAGAGTCAGTTTTCTTATTTATTGAAAATGGGTTGTTAAGAAAAGTTAACAATTATTCAAAATAAATAAATAAAAAATCTAAAATCTAAAATAAACATTCGAAATATATGCTGAATATAAAGAGGATAGTTTAAAAAAACTGACAAGCTTAAATAACTTCTCAGATTCTAGATTAACCGTGCTAAACGATCATTTATTTTTATTTAAAAACCTATATTCAAGTTCGATTCGAATGTTCTATATGTTTAAAGCCTCCAAATCTTTCTGTATAAAATGCTGACGTAAACGGCACAGGAATTATTGTTATACTTTTTGTTGAACGGCAATAGTCAGATTTAAACAGTCACGCATTGGCTGCTTCATTGAACGTTTTTATAATTGCTTTTAATTCAAAACTTCGCTTAATGAATGGCACTGTAAATTATTATAAATTCTAATTTGCGGGCTTATCTTACCTCTCCATTTAATCAAAGGAAGGAAGATGAAAAAGAAATCGTGTGTCGAAATAAGTCACAGTTACAGTTTAATCGAATGTGGATATAGGTTTAACTATCCCCAGACAGATAATCACTTTGATTTTACAATCTAAATTTGTTTTCCTATCTTTCAAAAGTGTAATCTCACAGGAATGTTTTTAGTTTTATTTTAAAATTCAAGCAATTACCTTTTTCAAGATATTAGTTTCATTCCCATATAGTTTTTTTTTCTTTGTTTTAAATATTTTTTTAAAAATTTACTTCAGTTTCAATGTGAAACAAGTTATGAAGCAATTCAACTCGTACATTAAAATACTCGCTTTTCTTTGAGAGTCTTAAAATTAATATTAAAAATTGCTTTCTGTGGGCTTTACCACCGAAACAGAATTTTCACTGCTGCTTTTATTCTGAGTAAATATAATTTTTAACGTGCAACAATTTAGTTTGTAGCTGATTGATTCAATTGAATATTTGCTTTTCAGTTATTTCAAATAGTACGTTGAAATGTTTTAAAAGTGCGTTTCCTTGCAAAGGCTTTCGCTGCCAGAAAAACCAATGATATTTGCGAACAAGCTGGTTGGCAAGCTGTCATATTCCTAAAGGCAGTAAATTGTAAAGATCGAAGAGGATTTTTTTCTGCAATCATTTTGAAAATATCATATTTATGTTTTTATAGATATTTTTCGAGATACAATTTTTTAATTTGATAGCTTTAATAAATCGCTTACAGATTATATCAAATGCTTATTACAAGTGTTTTTTCAGGTTTATTGCAACAGTTACATCTTTTTCATAGAAAGTCAATATTTTTTTCTATACCTTAAATGGATTTTGAAGTTTCTTTCGTCTCTAAATTCTCACAAGGATAGTAAGTAAGGAAAAGAATTAAGATAATTCAGTCAAGAGAAATTCAACGTAAAACGATTAAACTGAATTTCGGGTAATTATTTTTTCTATTTCTTTCATCATTGTTTCGGTTAGGCCTTTTAAAGCCTTAAAATGCGTAGGCAAAAATAAATAAATAAATAAAAAGTATGATTTGTTGGAATTCATAAATTGTAGAAATATTTTTCTGTTCGGAGCCATAAATACGAGAAAATATTCGAAAGCTTGAACATCTCAGATAAGTTTCTGAATGAAAATCGTCTCAGAGTTTCATTGAAAATATCCTTGTAGAATGTTCATGGTGCGAAATTCAATTTCTTTTTTAAAATGATTTTGAAATTTCCAATTGTCAATGTATTTCAAAGAAGGAGAGATGATTTAAGCATTAAATTTTTTTTTTCAAAATTCATGTAGTCGAACAAAATTGTGTTCGCATAATCATTTGACATTTGAGACAATAAGTACTATTTTTTTTAAAAACTTTTGTGCTGTTATCTGCTTTGCACGAAAATTGTTCGTTGCTCATAGATAAAAGGATATGAGCATTGCTCTGTGCGGGTAAATTACACAGCTTCGTTATTCTAAGACTAATAGACTAATTGAGATTCGTAATACAGGAAAAAAAAAGGCCGTTTCTCAAGTTACTGTGTGAAACGAAAAAGGCTTTACAGTGTGGCAAATATGTAAAATGCCTAGTAATTCTTTCAGTAGTTCAAAGAGACACGTAAAGAAATGCTCCTGTAGCTAGTGTGATTAGCTCTTTTTTCCCGGTTGAATAATATATATTTTTTTCTTTTAGGTACTTGAACGCTTAACAGTTTTAATTCCGTTTCTCGAGCACAGAATAATTTTTGTCATGCGACATATTTAGAATGTGTCCAAAACAGTCTGGACAAACAAGTCTTGTGGTGAGTGTCTAATAATCGTCTGCAATAGCGATCACGTTAATTCATTACTCTTGGTAAGAAACAATAAAACGATGGTTTCCCTTTTACAGCTCTCAGGCATTCAGAAGAAATAATTTGATAAAATTAGATTTTTTATTTCTATTAACCGTTATCATGTTCTTCAAAATGTAAAAAAGAAATCTGGCTTTTGTAACGCTCTATTTTTTTCTAAAATGCTATCTGTTTATATGCTGATAAAAAAATATCAACTCTTAAAGAATTCTTTCTTGCTACAGTGAAAGAAAGTTAAGTTGACAATAATGGGAAAAGTATTCCTTATTTACGTATTTCAAAACATATTTTAATGCCCTTAGAAATAACGCACAGTTTAAAAAAAATCTAACCCGCAACGAAAGTAATAGCATAGTAAAATTCTCTAACAAAAGTGTTATTCTCCCAGAAAAACCGCCTTTTTTTGAAGCAAAATTCAATGTTTAAAGTGGAAACTGTGCATTTGAGCAAAACAATTCTCCTGTAACGTAAACGTACTCAGAAACATAATTTATGTCATTTAATTGTGTTGTTGCTGTCCGAAAATTTGCATGTGCTTTCAATTTAAGTTGAATTGTGGTGAACGATTTTAGAGAATAATCTGCTTAAAAACGAAGAAACGTATGTAACCAGCGTTTTTAAAGTTTCATGTTTTGTATCTCCCCCCCCCCATTTGAAGTCACAAAATAATGTAAAAATAATACTAATAATTCAAGGAAATTTGAATTTAAAATCAAATAATTAATCAATCTTTTTCTGAGACAGTTTATCTCATCTAGTATATGTTTTCATTTGAAGTAACAACTTAAAAGCTTAAAAATTCAACAACAATTCTTAAAATATTCATTTAAATCATTCATGGATGTATTAATTCTATGTTTTACCCTACCTTGTTTGAAGTCACAGTTTAACAGTTAGAAATGCAGAAATAATAATTGGCAGTTTCATTCGATCTTTTGTCAGGCATTGCTCCGATCTTCTATGAGGTAATATTTGGAATTATGGTTTGATTTTTAAGGAATTTAAGCTAATTTATTAAATTTGTGTTCAAACCTTTCAGAATCATACATTATGTATTTAATATATTAATTTTAAGACAAAATGATCTTACTTAAGATAAGACAGAAGACAAAATGATTACTTACATAAGACAAAATGAACTATTATATATTCGAAGATATGCTTTATCGCATAAATGTGGAATGTACACGTAAAAAAACATTGGCTTTTGCGGTAGGAGTTTTGTTTCTTAACTTTAATCAAGGCTATGGATGTTGAGTGGAAAATTTATAATAATGATAATATTGTTAACCAAAAGGGATAAATTGTCTCATCCCCCTTTATGCAAATCGTCACGTAATCTTAATGACGTTGTGTTATAGATCACGTGATCGGAAGTCGTCCGGTTGGCGGAGACTTCCGGTATGTTTGATATTTAATAGAATGCTGGTCTAGATAAAACGCTGGTTAATAGTATCATCGGATGGTTGACTCTGTCGTCCTGAACTATGTTAATTTAATTTTTGAGGGCATGTATTTATCTGCTCGGAGTGTATTATTTTCCCTTTTTTTGTTAAATTATTATTATTCATGATAAACTGCATTGATGATGAACAGTTTTATAAATAAATTGATATCTTCCGAAGGCATCATTATTTCTGTGTCATTTAATACACTGTGCAACTCTGCTGCCACGTAATTGTGGCAAACAAATATGTCTCAACAATGCTAAATATCTTCATAGATGAAACGCTGAAATAAGCAGAAAATCCGGCTGATTTTGGAAAATAGATGCGGTAAATAGATCTGAAAATATTTTTTATACTTTGGATAATTGTATTATGCCTGCACCTTCACTTAAGTATTATTGTCGAAGTTTCATCGTAATCGGATGAGTGGTACGGCAGCGCTCAAGAGAGAGACAAATAAACACTCATTTTTATTTATATAGATTTAAGGCAGCTTTCAATGAAACAGTAAGTATTGACATAGGAAGTAATGAGATTTTTATTTAAAATCAAAGCACAGCGTGACAGTTATGACGGCCGAAGTGACAGATGAGTTATTCGCACTGGGGCTGTCCTCTTGCAGGCTCGGTCAGCTTTGCCCCGGTCTCTGGGTGTGCGCACCAGCAGTGGTCGGTGGAGCCGTGGCACTGGGCCTTCTTGTACTTGCCGTCCTCCTCACAGGCTGGCTTGAAGGTGCCGATCATGCCTGGAATGAATCACAAAGGCTTAGGAGACGGGAGAGAACGAGAGATAGCTTTCGAATGCAAGGGTTGGTTTGGTCACATTTGACCCTACTGCGCCCATCAAATGGTGACGAAAAATGTTAAAAACATTCATTTATAAACACAGATGTGTAAAGATAAAATTGCTTAAATATTACGTAAAAATAATTTTAGCAACTTGAATTTCATGATAAGGAATCACGAATATTTCAGACAATTATGTAATGTGCATAAAACTTTAAAAAAATCACCCTATAAACACTGCTAAATGCAAGTGAAAAAGCCATTAAAAAGCTCTTAAGAATTTTAAAATGTTTGGGTGGAAAGGGAAGCGCTTCATTAGAAAAAGTTTACATTCATGGCAAAATGTGTGATATGTTTCGAATCCACAGGGAGAACTTCAATAGAAAAAATTCCATTCATGGCAGAATATATCATATATGTAGAATTCACAGGAAGTACATCATTAGAAAAAGTTAACAAATATAGCATAATTTGTGATGTGTTTCAAATTCATAACAAGCAATTCATTAGAAAAAGTTTACATTCATGGCAGGATGTGTTTCAAATTCATAGAAAATACTTCATTCTAACAAATTAACCATCATGACAAAATATGTAATATGTTTCAAATTCACAGGAAGGACTTCATTGGAATAAGTTTACAATCATGGTAGAATGTGTAATTAAGTTTCAAATTCACAGGAAGCACTTCATTGAAATATTTACTTAGAATACGTGTGCCACCCTCTCGGTCATTTCATGGCAAATAGAAATTCTGTTACATTATATCAGAAGAGGCTTTCAAAAGCAAGATTTCATTTCCTAAGCTAAAACAAAGAATGAATTAGTTGGAGAGGAAAATAAAAAAAGAAGACTGCAAATACGTCAAATCTCAGATAACTCGTAAACTTTAATTCGAATTCATTGGGCTGCTAACTTGTTTCAGGCAATTTGAATTTTTTTATTTATATAATGTTAAAATATTATCTACAATTCGAATTTAGGATTTTTACTTCGAAATAAGAACTAAAAATATAATCTTTTTGTATTCTTGATTTGCTATTAATTCACGCTCACCCTATATGTATTTATTTATATACCTTATTTAAGTTTTCAATCGTCAATAAAATATTTTTTATTCATCGGTTCACTTTCAAATACATTTTTTAAAACTTGTAGCGGATAGCACTTGATGTTAATACAGTTTTTTTTAACATACTGATTCCTTCATTAAATTTAATTCATTTTTAATACTCTAAATAAAGTTTTAGCAGTTTGTAATGAGAATCGAAATCGACAGGTAGTAGCTCCATCGGTAAAATGCCAGGATTTCAGTATTTTTTTCACGTGGAGGTAAAGAATGCGCGTTCAATTCTTACGAAAATCAATCATTTTTGTGATACTTAATAATTTTTTTTGATAATTATTCAATAAAAAGTAAATGAAATAAAATTTTCCTTTATTGACCTAAGTAAGAATTGAATTAATTTTTTTGACTATTATGTTACTAATAAAGCTCAATGAAACTTTAAAGCAAATATCTGAGAGATGTATTTGTGGTGAAGGTGTTGGCGGAATTATGCAGATGTGTAGGTTGAATTCCACCCAGGCTCGAACCTGCGATGTTTGGGTATGAAGTCCAGTAACTTATCCATTCGACAAAAGCGATCGCACGTGTCTAGCGGCTGTTACTGGCTGGTCATCACATATTTTCCCTTATCCAAAGTATTCCTGCGCCCCATTTGTTTGCTTTAAAGTTTTTGAACAGAAACACATTCCCATTTATTATTGTGAGCGCTCTACCAACCAACCAGACTACCGCGTCCCTAACGTTCCGTTGTAGAGCAACACTAGAGCTATTTTAGGACGGACTTCGTCATTTTGAACTGCAGTCAGATGACGAGGACGACACCTGAGCTGACACCCTTCTCTCCACACCACACCACGCCAGCGGGAGGGCGTTTGGCTTGCAAGAGACCCCCCTCACACGACGGTTCTTCGGTGGAATCGTGTCTCGAGCCTGAAATCCTCCAGTTCCGAAGACGAGACCTTCCCACTAGGCCACCGCGGCCCCCATTGAAGTTTGAAAGCAAGTATCTGAGAGTTGTATGTTCTCTCCTCCAAAGTACACTGCAACTGAGCCCCATCTGTTTGCCTTAAAGCTTTTCAAAGCGCCTGTATCAGAAGCTGGGAGTGAAACCGCTCCTAACGCTGATTGGCTACTGCTATGACGTCTCTTGAAGCTCGGTAACCATAGATGGAAGCAATTCATATAGGCTTAAACAAAGGGTAGCCATTGTCCATTTCTGTTTCTGCCTTCGATCTTACTAAGGTGAAATGGATAACGCGTACAAATTATGTAACGTGCATTTAAAAAAAAACAACAGTATTTAAATAAACATTCGCGTCCATAAACAACTGTCCAAATCGTATTGCTAAATAAACAATGAGCGTTAAGATTCCAGCTTCGGATGCAGACGCCCGTCAAGTTTTCGACAGCACTGACTATTGCGAGCGGCGAGTCCGTACCTGCGCTCTCCGCGGTGTGCCTCTCCAGGATGCAGTTGCAGCTCTTGATCTTCCCGGAGGGCTGGGTGACGGGGTTGCCGTTCTTGTCCCAGCAGGCGCAGAACTTGCTGTCCCGGAAGCACTGCTTCGACTTGTAGTCCCCGTTGGCTTCGCACTCGGGGACCATCCTCAGGGGAAGGGGGGCGGTGCTGGCAGCCTCCCTTTCACGATGCTGCTCGCATTCCGATTTTTCTAAGGGAAAAAAGCAAATACAGCAAACGTAACTTCAGTGGCTATAGAATTTAAAATACTTCTAAGTATGTACTGCTAGCTATTAATCGCGACTCTGTAAATTTCGATGCATATGTACTATCAAATAATGACAAAAAAAATTAAACCTAACCTAAAAACGATACATTTAAAAGTAGGAGCATATACGAAATATACATAACAAAAGCACACAACTAACGTAAAAACAATTTATTTACATTCTATACCCGAAATAAAACAAAAAAGCAAATCGAGTCCGGTCAAATGTATTTTATTGAGGGATCGAGACCGAAATAGCTACAACACATCATTTTTAATCTTTTCATTTAAATGGAAACACAGGTGTCATCAATCATGCGCGAGCTTTTAACGCCAGTTGGCGTAACGCACATGCCTGACTTTCCTGCACCAGTTGGGGTAACGCAATGCAGATTATAATTTTTTTTATTTCCTTGATTCGGTTTTCTTTTCATTTAAAAGTACTTCGGAAGGAATCCGGTAGATGGATTCATTAACAGCATCTGATTTTAAATATATCAAACGCTAAGAAAATAAATAGAATCGTTTGAAATAATCGGTCGAAATTCTTCTAAGTCAAACTTGAATTCTGTTGGGGAAAAAAACTGGACCCTTACTTATCTTTGGCTGGATTTGGCCTCGGCGTTTTGGCGCGAAAGTTAGTTTTTAGTGAATAAAAAATGAACCACTCACTGAACCGGAATAAAAAGAAGCCTATGTTCTATTCCTGACTCTAATCTGTCTTTGTGCTAAATTTCATCCCACTCTGTTCAGCAATTCTGGCGTGATTGTGTAACATCCATCCACCCAAACTTTCCCATTTAAAATATTAGAACAGAAAAGGGTTATATATGTATAAATGTAGTGCATATAAAGAAATGAAACTAGTTCCTGCGTTTTCAATGTTATTCCTAATTGCATTTATGAATTATTATTTTTATTTTTTAATAGAATAATTCTACGATTAAAAAACCAAAATAAATAAAAAAATTAGTTTTAAATGCAAAGAATGACGAAATGCGTCATTCCTCTAAAGCAAGTCAAAATTTAGCAATATATTATTTTTTGGATTGTGTTACCATTCAATGACGAAAAAAAATCTCAGTGTTTCCCCTCTTCTATAATACTTAAATTTTCATAACGCAACAAAGTTTTGAAATTTCCTTTGTATTATATTTAAATTGAATCAATTGATAAAGGAATATCAAGGAATATATATGTGTAGGATTGAGAATAAGTTATATATACACGCATGGGTCGACTTATTTTGTTAGGTTTTTCACCTAATTTTCTTTAAATTACTTAAATTAAAAGAGGACATCGATTTAAAAAAAAATAAAATTGAATTTGCTAATGGACTTCAATATATCAAATATTTCCTCAAGTATTAAGTATTCTGCCGAAGAAATTAAATTATCAATAACTAAAGCTGCCAAAACTCTTAACGAAAGATATTTAAGTAAAGTTTCAAGTGGAGTATTTACCTCTCTCAGCATAACTGAATTCCACCAAGACTCCTAGGACCTAAACAAAAAGATCCAAAATGCTGTATAAAAATAAATATTCATTCTATGGAATTAGCAAAATGACAACCACTAATCATTAGAATTTTTAATTAAAATTTAGAGAAAAATAGAAGTTTGGAACGATACATGTCTGAGATGGTAGCCTTTAAATCTAGATTTTTATTACAATTAAAAATATTTATTCTGAAATTTAAATAATTACATACAGCTGAAAACATGAGCATGATATAAATGGATGCAATTAATTTGATTTTAAAATCAGATGAACAAAGCAACTGCAAAAATCGTTTGACTTAATGTTTATCGTCTGCCAAGTTTTTTTTATTCTTCAAAAAAAAAAAAAAAAAATCTTAAATTAATTTAACTTGCGCACAAGACGACGCACAAGCAAGACTAAAATTTCATTTCTTGGCATAAAAAGAGGAGATTTTTAAAAATTCCAAAGCAATTCATACAATTTATATTTCTATGATAAAAATATATTTTGATGACTCATTGCTACGCACAAATTGTTGATGAACAAACGTTTTTAGTTTTTTATGAAGCTTAATCAACTAATCTTTGTTTGCAAAGAATTAATATTGATAAATATATTTTACATTTATTGTTTCATCTTAAAATTCAGACTACAACATTTTATTTCTGCTGATTTGTTTTTCTCAACAAAGAAATTGGAAATTTATTTTTGATGCACATTTTCAAATTATGAGTTTTGGTTATTTAAAGATATAAGCTGATGAAGTGTTCTATCGAAAGTGACAAAGGAGTGGGTAGAAAGTAACATAAGATGATATCACGAATGGGTAGTGTAACGTGTTTCTAAACTTCATAGAAAAAGGGAGAGGTGTCGTTACATAAACAATGTTACAGTTATTTAAACACAATTACTTTTAAATACATAACTACTGAGGCTTTGCAATATCCTAAAAATAGGACAAAAATATTGAAATTGTTTGTTGCATTTTCCAAGGGCTCGTGCAATCGGAAATTTTTAGAATTATGTAGTTTGAACTTTTCTAGGTGTTTACAGTGTCAAATTGAGGTCGAATTAATTTAGGTTTAGTTTGTAACCGTTCATTGTGTAACCTTTCATATGCTGTAAAAGAAATTGTCTTGCCGTCATTAATAATGTCTCAAAATTCATCATTAATTATTATTATATATATTGTTGTTTTTAAATGTTCGTTTTTCACTGAAAAATATTCGAAAGAATAAATATGTTTAGTTTTCAATAAAAAATTATAAATTCCCTTTTTTATGTTAAATAATCGATTTTGTTGAATTTTTTAGCATGATGATCTGCCAAATCAAACCTGAACTTTTGCCACGAGAATGTGTTTTAGTGATGCAACTATTAAAATTCCAATTTTTGAAAATAAAGGATTTTTAAAGTAGGTAACTACTTCTGAAATATGATTTTTTTATGAAAATATCAAGTAGTTTTCACTAAACATTCTTAATTTTTGAACCTTTTTCTTTATAAAAACCTTAGAATTTTATTTCAAGTTTGATTTCCTTGGGAGTTTGATTGATTTTTGTACTTACATAATATACGTTTTCACATCTTTAAATGCTATTTTCCTAAATTCTGAACTGCGATACAGCTGAAAATTAGCATGTTTTTTGTTCAATATTCATATTAGGGGTATTTTTTGTTCAAAGTATAATAATTTTGTAATACAATCGGAAATTCGTGTACGATAAAATATTAAATTTGTCCATTTTGAAGAATTTTGCAGTTGTTTTAATATTTCACAAGGGCGAAAAAGAAAAATGAATTTTTCATTTTATTTATGTATTTATTAAAAATTTGTACAGAATTATTGCTTATTTCCTTGTTTAGAAACTTGGTAATATATATATTTTTAAATTAGCTGCAAGATTTCGAATATATCATTTGAAAAGCTTCTAAATTAAACAGCTTTCCTTTATACAATTTTTTAGTTGAAAAAAAAAGAAGAAAAACCGCCTGTATATTTCAATTTCCAAACAAACGTTATCTTTTTAATAGTATACTTCGTTTCACAGGAGTTTTTCAATCTGCTTTATGAAAAAATGATTAAATGTAAGTATTTTATATCTTTAAAGATGCCATATATCAAACACAATTCATTTGCTTTCTCGGAACAAATTTCAATTTTTTTTTCTGGTAACCGGAAATTGGTGTATGATAGTATAGCTATAAAATATTACAAATAACCAGCGAAAACTTTACTTTCTGCTACAGAAATGATTCCCCAACTACATCGGCGTGGTTTGTTCAGAGCAGCTGAAAGCTTTGAACAGCTGCAAAGAATCAAACAGCGAAAGGCCAGAATTGGTTCAGAACAAACATCATTTCAAAGCAGACTGCGATACTTGTGTTGAACTGTATTTATCCTGGTTTGCTAATAAGTATGAGATCAAACCAATTGTATCCATTTAATGCAATAATGAATCGATTCCTTCTAAATCTTAATCGATATGAATATTGACTAACAAAGCATCATATCATTGCAATACTGTGACATTATTTGGCAACAGAAGCTGGCATTTTCTTAAAAATTATTATTAATATTTATAAGGAATTACGTTGGTAGTTTAATTAATTTTTCCTTTTTTAATAAGTAGAGCTTTGGTAGGCATAAGAATTCAAATGCAAGCTCAATTGTTATAATTTTATTTCAAATAGATTAATTGAAAACAGATAAAATTTTTGTAATCCCAAAATATTATTTACGAAGCATTTCGGTCGATAGACACCTGTTTAAAATTAAATTTTAAAAGACTGATTCAATATCTAAAAATATTTTAAACAGCAATATATATATATATATATATATGATGGAATTTAAAAATTACTTAATATTTATCCATTTTCAATAAAATCAAAATTGTACATGCTGTGAAACGAAGTCAAAAATTTCAATTGTATTGTATTTAGCAAAGAGATAAAAAATAAATAGTAAAATAATGGGATGTTATTGGAAATGTTCTAGTTGTATCAGAATTTCAATCATACTTTAAAAACGTTTTTCTTTCTTTTAATATTTATTGGCGTTTTTGGCATCCCTTGTTTAGCATCTAATGGCATCATAAGTTTTTCTTTGAGTTCCAATTTTTTTAAGAATTAATTGCGAATTATTCACTTGGGATTATGAAATTTTTTAATGAACATGTATGAAATATATATACGTCAAATATCTTTAAAAATTTATTTTAATGAAATGTATTATCTTTGAAAAATTAAAGGATCTATAATTTTTAAAAATTTCAAAATATTCCAGGCTATTTCATTTCAAATTTCTTAATTATCTTTTCCTTATTAACTTAAATAATTTTATTTCAAGCAAAATTATGTACGATTTTATAATTCCAATTACATTATTGTTATGAAACGCTCGCATGCACTAGATTTTCATTAAAATGTTGTGTTTGTCAGAGTTAAAATTGACTTTTAACTATCTCAAAGAACTCAATATGTAGATGCTTGTACAGTTTTCTTTGAAGGCTTAACTGTCATCTCCATTATAATTTGTATTGAATTTTTTCATGAGTTAAGAGACTTGGAGCATTTCTGATTTATTTAAATCTAATTACAACATCATTTTGTGAAAAAAAAGACAATAAAAAATCTTTTCTGAGCCTTTCAACTTTTTATTTTATCTAGCAATGCAATCTATAAAATTTATTTAGTTGAATGCAAATATATATTTTTGATGATGAAACAGTAAAAGGAAAATTTCATATTTTCGTCCTTTTTTTGCTCTTAACCTATTATAAGAAACAAAATTGTAAAAAGACATCATTAGATAAACTAAAATCATTTGAAACTTCTATTCTTTTCACCACATGCAACTCTAAATGCAGATGAATTTTTCCAAATTTACTATGCCTTTTTCTAAAATAAAATTTGAGTTTTGAAAAGAATATCGATGTTGAAAAAATGAGACATTCTACTTTTTTTTTTATTATAACTTAATATACTAGGAAAATATTTGCACCTAGTTTTTCTTACGCTTTTATGAGAAAGCGTTTACAATATTATTAGGGAATTTTAGCTGAGATACGTATTAAATTATTGTGTACTTACTGTTAGGAATATCAATTGCTTCAACATGGTGAATTACAAACTTGAAGTTCTCTGCAAAAATAAAGTAAGATAATCAGGCATAAATTTTTGTTATTTATATTTATATTATTCAACGGACATTTACAAATTATTTTGATGATTTTTAGTTGAAAAATGAATAGGGTGAGGAGATAAAAGAAATATATACGATAAAAAAGGAGCATATATACGATAAAACCGATGTTTTATCGATCCTTTGGAATTATTAAAAAAACGTTTCAAATGACATTAAATGTAAGGCAAATAATTCACGTTTAGTTATATTAAAGTCCCGTATATTTAAACCAACGTATTTCTGAACCGCAGTTAAATAACGAGGGGGCCACCTGAGCTGCCACTGCTTCTCCAAACCTCTAAACCACACCGGTTGCAAGATGTTTGACAAAGACAGATGAAACGTTGCCCAGACCCGTTTACATGGCGGTTTTTCTGTGTAACCGGGTAACTTTCTTGATTGGTCCAAAGTCGAAACCTTTTTACCAGGCCACCACAATCAAGCAAATTGTGCCATAAAGGCATAATTCATCATTAATCAAACTATCTATAATTTGCATTGCAAAAAGTGACTTTCAAATCTCCTGAAATATAGCACAATCAATTCGCAAATTAATATTATGTGTTTTTTGGAAGTCGATAAAAAAAGTCTCAAGATTCTTTATGCGTCATAACAAGAGTGGCAAGTTTTATTTATAATTTGTATGGAAGAAAAGTGTCTTTTCCTGGGGATACATTTAAGGTAAACAATGGATCTTGCAGAGCATACTGAGACCCATTTTTTTCCCTTCTAAAATTTGCACTAAGAGGAAAAAAGAAATTTTAGGCTATAGTAACTGAATCAAACAGCTTATCAGTAACTAAAGCGTGATATCGTTACAGAGTTAAATAATCTCCTGATTCTAATATTTTTCTAATGCATTGAAAAGCATTTAGTGCGACTGACACATGATTCAGAGACTAATATTAAACGATATTACCAATCATAAAGTTCTGTTTGTGCAATATTAGAATTGATACGGAGAGTGTTTCATTCATTACGGACAGTGTTTCAATTCGTTAGTGATCCTTATTGATTTTTTTTTTAGTTTTATATATGTTATGAGCTTGTGTACTTGCTGACAGTAATCAGCTTATAATAACTCCTTTCAATATCCTGAGACGACCCCTTTTCGACGATTCTATCTCATTAATGGGTGAGACACAGAAGGATTTTTAAAATTAGCTTTACCGGTAAATGTATATATATCCTCTTTTCATCATTCCTCTCATCATACCCTATTTTATCATATTAAACCCAACGAACGCATGGGCAAAAGCGCAGAGAGTTTTAGAAGCCGTTGACAAACAATAATCAGTTGTTAATAACTGACAATAACTCATAGCTGTCTTTAGCGATCAGCTGGTCTACATGCAGCATTGTAGTGTGTTCCTGTCGATACTGCTGCATTCAGCTGTGGTGGGGGGGGGGTAGGCTGTATACAACAAGAAGAAGTATTGTAGCGTATAATTTCAATGAAATATCCGACATACTATTTTAAACTCATTGTTCTTTCAGATAAGAATTTTAAATAGTGTAATCTAAAGCTGCCTTACACTTGTTCTGCTCTTTCTGTACTATTCTTTAATTTTTTTTTGTACACGAATTCTTTCGATTAGGACCTAAAAATTGCCTGGAAATTATATTTATTCTCATAATTTTTGTTGTACGTTGTCTTAAGCGTTCTCGCACTGTAACATTTAAAGCAAGCACGATAATATTTGTAGAAATTATGAAAATTTATGAATTTTATTGAAATAAGGAAAAGCATTATTTAAATGTATAAAAATGTTTATTGTTATTATTTTTAAATTTTTAAGTGCCCAATTAGAGAAAAGTTTATATAATATTTAAATTAGTAAGATAAAATGTAATTATTTTATTTTAAAATGGTTTAAGCTAATTTTCATATAATAGCATTTTGGAAGCCCCGGAGTAATGGTTCAGAGTCTCTCTTAATTTTTAATTCATAATAGAATATAAAAATGTCTTGCTCATGCACAGTTTTATATTTCAAAATATATTTGAACTAAATTTTGTAGCAGTGCATCTGACATTTTGCTCTACAGAACGACAACAGAAATATTCTTTTTTATTATTTACAGCAGAATTTATGTAAATCCAATCTTTTAAGTAAATTTTTTTCATTAAAAAAATTTCGGAAAAACGATATTTTTCATAAAATTTTTCCGGGTAAATTTTGCACTTCAATATCCTATAGGAAACTTCACTTAATTTTATCCAAGAGGTTTAGTGTAGCAGAATGGCTTCAGTATTTAAGGATTTTGACATTTGAGGAAATCTAACAGAAAAAAAAAAATGTTCTATCCCCCATACCCGGAAGTAATGAAAGTTCGACACACATCGGTGATTTACAAGGACGCGAGACAGATCAATTCAAAACAAACAATTTTCTCCTTCACGATCGAATCATTGCATTCGGTCGCAAAAGAGAAAAATCCGTAACTCCGCATGAATGCAATATTTTGTGATATAGATTCACTTATATTTTTAACCATCATAAAGCCTTTTTTTAAAAAAAATTAAATAAATGGAATGTTTTGCATTACGAAAAAAAGAAAAAAAAAGGATTTTAATTATAGCACTTTTAGAACGTAATTTTAGATACAGCCCTTTTATGTATAATTTCATCGAAAGGACGATGATAATTAGTATAAAATTAAATTTAACAGCAGTTAAAAATTTTTTTTCTGTAGTATGCACAGTTGATATTGATTCAAACTGAAATTCAGTGATGCGCACTGATAAATAATTAATAAGTTATACAGAAAAATAAATAATAAATTTCTGGTATAAAATATATCAAGTTACGGCTCTAGGGCTGAATTCTTTTATTTTTAGAAAATAATTCTTAATTATTATAGTAAAAAAAATTCAATTGTTTCCTTGACTTAACTTCTTACATAGAAAAACACGTCTCATTTGTGACATTTGTTATGATTTTAATTCCTATAATAATATAAATGCATTTGAGATATTGAAACATTTTTAATTGATTTTCATATTTTAAATTACTTCATATTGCTTAAGTGCAGATACAAAAAAAAAAAATTATTCGATTGAGGAGAGATGGGGAGGGTTCTGTCATTTTCTTTGTTTCTGGGGCATATTTTTTATACACGACACATAAAATGCATTGTTGTCATAAAATATTCGAATCCGAGATTTTCACGAATCTACTGATACACCTCCCTGAGAACCGAAAGTCAACCTTTTTGAATTTTAACTTTTTTTCTGGCCATAAGTATATAAACATGATATTCAAACCTTGTCAATCTAGACTTAAGAAATTTGGTACATTGCCTTTACATTTCATTTACCTGTTTGTATCGGCTATCTTCTGAATCCGTTAACATAATTTCTGTTTAATGTCAATAACTCTGCAAGTTAGAAAAAGGAAATTTAAAATTGTAGAATTTTGGAGCGAATCTTTCAAATAAGTTTATTTAATTGGTATATGCATCTATAAAAAATTATATTAAAATTTTCTTTACTTTTTTAAAAATCTATTCATGGGTATGGAAAAAACAATTTACCAAAACGTGTCGCAAGCTAATTTAAAATTCTGTAATACATAAAATTCAGTCCAAAAAAGAAAGGTGATTTTCCAAAATAAGGAATATTCTTTATTTTACCTTTTCCAATCAATAACCATTACCAATTTTTAAAAAATATTAAAAAATAAAAAATTATTATCACAAAACAATGAAACTGAACCTGTACCACATAACATTAAGGAACCATTCGAGAACGTCGAAGAGATATTTTTGTCAGTGTTTCAAGGAAATAAAAATAGTTGCAAGAGAAATAATTCTGACATTTATTATTGACCTCTCTGTTGTTTTAATTTTAACTATCTTTCAGAACATTGCTTAAATCTCATCGTTGTGCTGTAGTGAGAGAAAGTTCGAGGCTCCCAAACTATGTTAAGTGTATCAAGATGAAAAAGAAATTCATCTGAAGTCTATTGAGCCATCACGGATGAATAAGAGCTTTTATTTTTTAAATTCAACGACAGGAAAATATAAATTATTCAGACCTTGCACCTTTTATTGTATTCGATGGCGAATTTCGAGAGACTGAAGCGTTTCAGAATGTTGCATGGAAACTGTTTTTTTGAGGATATTTGAGTAAAACGAAATTAGGAAATCTGCAGTTTTCAGCTTCAAAAGGAATAAATCGGACAGTTGAAAGATTTTGAATACTTTCATTGTTTAAAGAAGTTCAAAACTTGAGCTCAAACAAATAACCTTTAAAGTGATTTTTTTTTTCATTTGGAAGAGAGGAAATATCTTCAAGCTCTAGAAATGAATTTCTGATATAATTTCATTTCATTTTATGCACCTCGCTTTACATTGCAATTAATGGCGTGAAATGAATTTCTCAATATTTTTTATTATTTGTCTTTGTTCATTTGCAAATTTTAGTGTCGTACAATTAACTGCTTGCGGTGTATTAGTGAACTTTTACTCCCATTACACTTATCTTATAGAAAATAACAGAAAACGCAATTTCCTCTTTGTCAAAATGTTTTACTTTCCCGAATCTAAATCTTTTTTACATTTCTTTTAGTTACGTTTCAATGAGTATTAGAATTATAGGAAATTATTTATTTGATTAAAAATAGTTTCTTGAACATTTTACTTTGCCAAGATAAATTCATTGTAATTAAATTCCTTAATGAATCATTAAAATATTTTAAGCTAACTGGTACTCGGCTGTTTGCTGCCGCCAAACAAAATGATATGAAGTGCAATCATTCAATAACTCGGCAATGTTTTATCGAAATAGGATGAACGGTAGGACAGTGCATAAAATACGAATAGACAAATATTCATTTTTATCTGTTATGTTCAGGTATCCTTTTGGAATTGTAAAGCTTGGTGTTCTCTCAGAAGGGCAGTGAAAGAAATTATTTATTGTGTCTCGTGATTCGCTTAGTACTCGTTCAGTACTCTCAAATTTAATTTTTGAAATTGTGAGTAAAATATTTCCTTTAAAACTGACTGAATATAGAAAATATATTTTTACCACAAAATCTTTAATGTAGCTGAAACGATAATTTTTTGAAAACTAAGACGGTGAAAAATTATTTGCACTATAATATTTTCGGAAGTTACTGCGAAAAACACCAAAATTTAATTAAATTTAAAACCCTCAGGGTCGGTCATCCCAAAAGTGCCACGCATAATCAGTCATAAATTTGTTACCTCTGAAAATGACTTGCATGACATTAACTACAAAACATTAACTTTTCACTTGGATTTAGCATTTCTACAGAATCTTTTGTCTCCTCGTTGAGTTATTTGGAGATGAATCCTTGGAAAATAGATGTGATTGAGATTCGAAAATTGTTGAAAAATTTCTTTTGGGTGAGTGTACTCTCCCTCTAACCATCCCGTAGGTGTAAACAATAAGTTGATCAAGTTTCTTCGCAATCGGATATTAGGAAAACGCATTTCGTCGCAATTTAGGAAAACATAATAGACAAACATTCATTTATATTTATACAAATTAATTAAAAATGCAAAAAAAATCTAAGCTAGGTAAAAGCACATCAGAATGTATAGTGGGAGATGTCGGATTGAAAGGCTATGAAAGACAGCACTTCAATACAAAGAAAAATACGTAAAAGAAATTGTAAGAAATCTGGAATTGAAATTTTGCAAAACAGCATTAACAAATTTTAAGACAAAATTAAAATGTTCATTATTTTTACTTTCTAAAGCTTCCCTCAAAAAACAAAATATTTATTATTTGCTAAATATCTTTGGGTTATCGTTGATTTGTTTATGCACCATCTGTGAGGCAGGGAAGAAAAGCTTTGTAAAGTCGTACTTACCTGTTTAAAGACGCTTGAAGTTTTGCGTATTGAGGAGTTTGCTAGCTGACTATATATCTCTCCGAAACCTGTTTCATTACCTCAGCTCTCGGCTCCCGGTTCCGAAGGCCATTTTTGATCAGGCCCGAGGGGTTGCGATAAAGCACGCAACGCTTTTTCTTCTTAGAGTCAGGGTCATTTGGTTCTGGGGTCAGAAACGACCGTCCATTAATTACCTGCAGAGATGGAGAGATACTCCGCTGTTGGAGGGATGGGCCTGCATTTTTCATGTTTGGCTCTTTATTGTTTTGACGTTTGGGTCGTTTCTTTTCGAACGGGTGACGTCAACTCGGTTTCTTAATAGGTTAGGTGAAAAGTGAACGTGCGCGTGTTTTGAATTTTAGTGGAAGAAGTGTTTCAGTCCTATTAATCCTAAAATGGACATGCGTGATTGGAGAAGATATTGCGTTCTGAAAATTTTGAGCAGTAGAGAGACAACTATATAATAAAAATGTTTGTTTGTCTGTATGTCTCTTAAGCGCTGCCGTACCGCTCATCCGATTGCAAGAAAACTCTGAATATTTATTACTTGCAGTTACGGGATGGGCATGGGCATAGTACAATTATGCTGAATGGGTGTAAACTGGATGCTTTCGTGTCGGACAGTCAAGAAATTAATTTGTTTCTACTGAAGAGGGGAAAAATATTTATTGTCTACCCTAAAGTTTTGGACAATAAATTAAAAAAAAGAATACACATTATCTACGCTTCTCCTTTCTATATCATTCAATTTCAATGACTGTATTCATTTCCGATAAAATGATAGAAAGAATAAATATTATTCTTCGTATCCTTCCAAATTGAACATTTATTTCAAATTCCAAACGATGCTTCCAAAATGATTTCTTCTGCTGTAGCAACGCGAAGAGAACCAGCTAGTATGTAATAAAGGTAACTGGGAAGCATGTTCAAAAAAACTTTTCAATTTCAGCATTATAAAATGAGGGGTATTTTCTGAATTCCTGAATTACATAATTTGTGTAGGTTTGAAATCTCGAAAGTTTATAATCTATCCTCGAGCAACGAATTTAACAGGAGTCTGTATAAAAGAAAAGAGTCCCCCTTCCCTTCTTTTTTCTGGAAATAAGTTTTCTTTTTCCTGTTTTGGTCCACCTGGAACACATTCTATGGTATGGAATTTTATATAATAATATTTACAAACATTATATATCTGTTAAACAAATTTTAATTTTTTTCCGATCAATTGTATAAATATATAGGGAAATATATGAGCATTATTGAGTATATAACATTAAAATATTTATCTGTATATGTTAACTTGCACAATAGTATGAATGTATAATATAACATAATAATATCATACAGTTTTTAGATTTTCAAGTAACTCTACTGTAATAATGCTTTTGATTTTCTTATTATTAATATGCCTACATGAAAGTAAGTTCACTGTCATTATTAAACTTATATACATGCATTATGTTGATTTTAGAATGAGTTATCCTTTAACAATTAATCTTACAGAACTCTAATGGTTCATATAAAAAATGTGTGCCCGTTTTTTAGAAACGCATTTTTACCCCAGTTTCGGTATATATAGATAATATAGAATTATAATATTACAGTTGATTGTAAAATAGATTATACAGCTGTGATGGTTGCATTACTCTCTCTTCTCTTTCGGACCACAGATGGCGATGCCTGATTGGGTAGGGCGTAAATAATGAGATGAGTTACGGTTCTGTATCAAAGGGGAACGCGTTTATGTCTTGTGTTTTGTGCGAAATGTTCCTTAAAACATGGCTTCCACTGTAGGGATTATAATGATTTTCATTCCACTATCCAATAATATTTACAGAGAGTAAATATCTGCTAAATGTATTTTTTAATTTTTTTAATACAAAATATTATAAATTTTATCCGAAGTCTTAGAGGCTATTTATCGTGCAAAATATCACGTACATTTTAGATTTTCAAGTTACACGATATTTTATTACTTTTTGTTTTTTTTATTATTTGTTTATTTAAATGAAAATAAGTTAATGAAATATAAGAAAAATGTAATGAAAATAAAAGAAAATAAGTAAGCATATGTATTATGTCAATTTTGAAATGATTCGACTCAGAATTTTTTTTTACGAACTACCGGCTACTAGTTATGATTCTGAGAATTATTATAATGCAACACTTACTCGATTAGCCCAATACAAAAACAAACCCTTTAACATTAATTTAAACAAATACTTTAAATACTCTCTACTGTTTTATAATTAAAATAAAGCATTCATTTTATACTGTACAAAGTTTTAATCAGATTCCCTTTGTTTGCAATTGATATTTCGGCAATTTTACACTGATGGGAATATTCCAGTTCCCTAAATGAATTTATAACTATGTTAAATGTGCTTAAGAAATAACAGATTATTTCAGATACTTTATTATATGATATTAAGGTTTTTCTCGGGCTTTTATTTTTTTATTAGAGTAATTGAATTCTTTGTTATTTTCTTTATATTCACTTTTACCAGTAGAATAAAAAAAACAGTTGCTGATGATATTAGACTGTTTGCTGAATTATTTTTTTCACAATCAATGACACGCTTTGAATCAGCACAAGGAAGGATCTCCTCATTTGAATCTGAAGGATGAAGCAACGCTCATCATGTTAGAAAGAGGAGATTTGAACCTTGACTGATTTAACATTCATCAGAACTTATAAATGATTATATTTCCTAAACAATCAAGTTTGGTCTCTTATCTAAAAAGACATCTATTTGAGCCTAAACTTTCATCGATAACAAAGACCAATTATCTGAAAATTACCACGAGCAATTACTTTATTTCTGATAGAATTATATATTTTATTGACAATTCTTTTTCACGTCTTTTTGATTATCATTTCAGATGGTTAAGAAAATGTGATTGACATTTAATTCGCTAAAATAAAATGTTATGCAGCATACATCTTCCATAGCTTTTCAAGTAGCTTGGCGGAATTTTCACTGGCTGTTCCAAGATTGGCGATGAACGCTTCGAATACTCATTTTAATGCCCAGTGTTCGTTTACTTTTTCCAGCTTACATAGTAAAGAGTAAAATAGAAGACAATGCCATAGAAAATCAATACCAGCTTTGAAAGAGAAATTAAAAATACTATATTCATTTCTACTTCGTTTCATAGACAATATTGGGTTTATAAATTTTTTTAAGAAAAAGCATTTCACCTATCTTTATTTATTATTAATGAATATCATTGAAAATTTTTCCCAAAGAACAGTAGTGTTTCGTTTGTTTATCGCAGAAATATTTAAAATAAAAATAAATATACACATAAAAATGGTTGATTTGAGTTAAAATTTCTAAATTTATAGAATTCACAGAACCTGCCTCAGATAACAAATATTTAATTTTACAAAGAATGTCGGGAAATTGTTTTCAAAAGTTCAAAAATGTTATGATAAGAGTATCCTCAATTTCTTCTACGAAATGCAACACAGAGTTGCGTAGATTGAATATTATAAACAACATTGATTGAAATAATTAGGAAGGGAAAGGAGAAAAGAGGAAAAGGTAAAAAGAATTCCGTAAATATTTTTCTACGTTGCATTTCTTTTTTTAGGCTTATTAAGACTTTTTTTATTAAAAGCCGAAAAATATTGAAAAATATTCGTTTATAGATCACCTTTGACCACCGTTTTTTCTCTTTCATATCCTGAGTGTTGCTAAAAAGTTTATGAATATCACAAATTACAACATTCGGTTACCTGACCTAGCTGAACATGCTAATTCACTTGTATCAGGAGTTCACATGAATGGACTAGATTAATTAAATGGTTGCAACTGTTGATTCATTACTTAAAACCATTAAAATCAAAGAAGATCATTATATATTTAGCAAAAATAATAAAAAAGTGGGCTTTAAAAGCACTAAAATAGTAAAAAATAATATTCAAAGTAAGAAAAATAAAAGCTGAATGAGTCAAAATTTGAACCATTAAAATTTATAAAGCATTGAAAGTCTGAAAAATATGAGCAAATACAGGTATTTAATATTTTGTATTACTGATCAAAGTAGTAAATAAACATGGGATCACTAGTGATTGTGAAGTTACAGCAATAAATTAGTGACTGTGGTTCCCTCAAAACTTCTCGCATACTCTCTAATAAATGCATTTTCTTTCTGCATAATATTGTGGGCATTGAGTAAGACCGCGAATGCAATGCTTGCCTTTGATGTACAATAGATATGAAATATTGATTTTTGGAATGACTAACATTTTTATTGAAATCTTTTGTGTTATCCTTTAAGATTTTTTTTGGTGATTAATCCCTGTCACTTAGGAATATGTTCCTGAAAATCGAATTTGGTTTTCAGATGCGCTGTCTCCAATAGATTGAAACCCATATTTAGCACAGAACTGCGATTGTAATCACAAAATGATGTATAGCTTTTCATACATTAGCTTCTCTGAATTACTTCATTTACATTTGCATGCTTATGAAAGTGAAGATGGATTGAAATTCGATCCCTTGAAAGAGTTGATTCCAAATTCGATTGACACCTACATTTTAGATGACAAATCTGGACATCAAATTTTATCCACCTAGCTATCTTCGTTTTGTAGCTATCTTTTTAATTTCTATTCGAAGCGCCTGTCAAACAGACTTCCTCTGAGCGGAGTTTGCTCAAAATTTGACAGAAATATACCAATTTGATGTAAAGACTTTGTACCAAATTTCAACCACTCAAATTTCTAGCTCTAAGCGTTTTAGGCACATACGGAAAGGCTAGCATAATTCCAAATTTATGTCTTTTTTAGGAATTAAGGTGATCTGAACGGAGGTTTAAATTTTGCTTTCGAATTTTTCGACCATTATAATGCTTTTTCTGTTTTTCATATACGGAAAGTAAGATAAGGTTAGATTAGGAAAAGAAAATTAAACAAACAAATGTCTTTTCTGTAAACTGACAAATACATTGTGAATTAACATTACGTAATTATAATGAGACAGAGAAAACAGTAAAAACTAAAATAAACAATGAATCATGCTAAGTTAAGAAATAAAATAACGTGAAATTCTGGAAAGTACGTCGGTGGTATTTCAAAATATGACATGAAAAAGATACGGACGAACGCACTTGAATGTGTTGAAAAGGAACAAACACAGGATGTTGATAATGTGTGTGATTAATTTAAACAGTCATAACTTTTAATATTTATATGATAAGAAGATGTATATATATAAATGACGAAAGTGGTTTTTATAGACTTTTTTTTGCATATTTTTGCAAGATGGCGCATTTTACATCTGCCATGGTTAGAGAGTAAAGAAATTTGAAGAAGCCTTTTGGATTGTGTGCCTATTTGTACCAAAAGTTAGATGCAAATCTAGAGGCTAAACAACAAATACAATTTTATAGTTTTAGGTTGTTGCGTTTTAGATCTATTAAGTTCGGAATTTAAGGCAAATCTGGTGACAACTCTGTGCGCAAAATTTTATAATTTCAGTTCATTTAAATGATTAAATTCACAAATATACAGACTAATGAAAGTTATTCTTAGGATAGAGAGATAGTAAAGCAATATGAATTTAGTGTATATCATTCATGATTAATAGCAACAAACAAAGCAGGCATAGCTTTTGATGGTAAGTCATTTAAATACTTATTGTATACCCTCAAAATATTGATGATATTTGCATTCTAATAGCTGATAATGTTGTTAAGCTGTATATGAATTGCAATAGAGTTACTGCCGTGTGACAGTGAATTTGTTTTTCATCATATCTGTATTGTTATTAAACTTGATGATCAGTTGGTTCGCGTAAGATATCGGATATCTTGGATTCCGATTAAATTTTTTAGATATTATTTCATATCTAGGATACTGTATTATTGTCAGGCATTAAAGGTGTTACGTTAATTATTTGATAGGTGCGCAGTTCATTTTGTATGTGGAATTTTCTAATGGAAAACAGTCTCATAGCATCATGGCACTGATGAAGTTGTAAAAATACCGTTCATCTACCTTGTTAATTCCACGGTTTTGTAAGAATACAATTTTTTATATGTTTCTTAAATGGCACAACCGTCATTCTTTATGAAGGGGCCTGGGCGCAAGAAACCATTTAAGGTCATAAATAATAAGCAAAGAAAAAAAACCCTCGAGCATTTTCATATTAATTTAATGATACGGGATTTTATTTTTGCTATTAATTACACCAAGAAAATGACAATTTTTCCAATTTCTTATTCGACACTTAGGATAGCGAGAGCGTTCAAGCATTATACCCGTATGCTTGACCGAAGAGAATCCTTTATTTCATTTTAATTCGCTGAAAGAGGGCTCAGTATTTATAATAGTTAGTAACTGGCTATATAAAGAATTATGAGAGAATGTTACTTTAGATATAGACAAAAGTAGATTTGCAAGTCCATTTGAATCCAGCCTCGATTTCTGGTGTTAACGTGTCTCAAGGGGATTTCCTTATTCATAAATGAACATATCCCGCCTTTTTATAGATATCACCGCGATCTTTGTCTCATAAAGGCATCAGTCGATGCTCAGCCTGCCACACGGAAACAAGCTTGTAGACTTTTAGTATGATTGTTCAGAACATGGTTTTAATTCTTAATCATGTTGGGGGACTCCCTCAGTCGTGGGACCCGGATGCATAGCAACCGCCTCACTCCCCCCCTTCAGATGGCCGGCCCTGCAGTTACTGCTTAACAGGTTGATTGATGCAGTCTCGGTGAATTTTTTGAGCGCATTACAGGAGCTCTAAGTGTATTGTGTAAAGAGTTCAAAGAGTGTAAAATTTATTTTTGGAAGTTTTCTCAGAGAAATGTTAAAATTCACCAAATTTTTGATTAATTAAAAGTTTAAAAAATGGTTCGGAGCCTTCCAATGTTCAATGTAGTTATGTACCAAATTCGGTACATATATATCTTGGACAAACGTTCTGGTTTGTAAAAAGGCAGGCATCCACACACATCTTTATTATTAGCTTTTTGGTACCTGGCGCGTTGCTGCCCCCCCCCCCTAAAAAACATATCATTAAGGGCAATTAGTCAATAACTTGGCGGTGTTTTGTCGACATCATACGAAACACGAACCAACAAAGGTTCCTTTTTATGTATTAGATTTGTGTATTGTTTTTGAATTGTTAAACTTGGTGTTCTTCCAGAATGGTAATGAAAGAAACTATTCATTGTATCTCGTGACTCGTTTCATATTCGTTCGGAATTCTCAAGTTTAATGTCAGAAAATGTGATTAAAATATGTTTCTTTTAAAATTGATTAAACATAGAAAATATATTTATACTATAAAATCATTAATATAATTGGAAAGATAATTTATTGAAAATTAAGATGGTGCGAAATTATTTGCTCTAAAATATTTTTAATGGTTTCTGCGAAAACGCTAAAATTTAATTAAAATATAAAATTTCCAGGGATGGTTTCCCCAAAACTTTCTCGCACAATCTGTCTTAAAGTTGTTACCTCTGAGAATGACTTGCATGACATTAACTACAAAATATGAACCTTTCACTTGGGTTTAACATTCCTACAGAATCTATTGTCTCCTCGGCGAGTTATTTGGAGATGAATCCTTGGTCAATAGATGCGGTTGACATTCGAATTATTATTTTTTAAATTTTCGATGATTGTACTCTTCTTATAACTATCCCGTAGGTGAAAACAATAAGTTGACCCAGTTTCATCCCAATCGGGTGAACGGTTTAGGAAGGCATAAGAGACATGCGTACAGACACGCATTTTTATGCATAGAGATGAAGGTATATTTTTAATTATGAAGGTGTCTTTTAGTTAGTTTACAAGAACAGAGCTGCATATAATTGTTCTTATTTTCATCACTTTGTAATGCAGAAAGGACTTTAGAACATACCATCTGTTTAATTTCTTAAGCTCATCCCTTGATTTGAGACCCTCACCCCCGTTTCAGTTATATTTATAAAATCTCACCACTATGTATAGAAATGAAAAGATTTTAGTTCAATAGTTGGTTCTTGCCTTGTAGCTATGTTAATGTTGCTAAGTAGAGTTACGTTCATTACAATTACGGGACGCATATAGTATGAGAAGGTCTTTATATAGATCGAAGAAGGACTTAACGTTAGCTATCAAGTGCGTGATGCTGCCTTGTTGACAATCATTCAACTACCTTGGATGTTTATACGGTGTTGACGTCATTATGATGTGCATATATCTTCAGAAATTCAGCATTTCTGGTAAGTCTCATAAGCTCATTTTTGCGGTTGATAGAATATATAATCGAAAAAAAAAAGCATTTATTGCTATTACATATTGTGACTAATTACGGCAAACTTAAAATAGTGCATATTCTAAAAAATATTATATTTGATAAATTTCCATTTATGTAAGAAATTCATTTTCATTGAATGTGTATATATTAGTGATTAGGACTTAAGGTTTCGTTTCTAGCCAATAATTTATTTTATTGACTTTAATTAGTCATTAATATGAGAAAGAAGTATAAATAAATTAATGAAACCAATAAATAATACATTTTAATTAAAAAAATTTAAAATCCTAATGCATTTTATATTTTATTTGCTAGAAATGAGTTTTTTTATTGAATCGTTATTTTTAATTCACACGTTTATTTGCTACACTCTAAAGTATTAAATAGAATCTAGAGGATTTGCTTTCAGATGTCTTGAGTGTCTTTTTTAGCATCAACAGGTAATATAGTCCTTTCGTAATCCGGTCTGAAAACTTGATCATTGGCATTATGATCCTAAGCAATTGGCGTTTGCTGTGTTTTTGTTTGAACGCAACCATTAATCGTTATGAACTATCTTATGAAGAAATGCTTTTTATTTATCATTTCCATGAATTCAATCATCCGAGTAATTACTGCAATTATGCGTAGATAAGATAAAATAAAATTCATGGGCGAAAACAGGCTCTCTTTGCTTAGTTCGGCTCGATCAAGCACGATAACAGTCAAAGGTCACAGGGGTCGTAAATGATATTCCATAGAAAACATTCTTAACATGCACCCGATTTTCGATCTCGTACTTCTCAGATTTGCTGCAATTTTGATGTGTTTGGATGTTCTGGAAGATATGTAGATTTTTCTTCGAATTCAGAGTTATCACATCGCTATCTTTCTTGAATATAAAGTTTTCTATTTGATGCCATTATGTTTCTGTGCATTTCCACTCAATCTTTCCTTTGTTGAATTTATGTGTAAAGATAAAAATGAATGTTTGTCTCTTATGCCTTCCTGAACCTCTCATCCTGTTGCGATGAAACTCAGTCAACTTATTGCTGCCACCTACGGGATGGTTATAGCGATAGCACAATTATATAAAATAAAAAATTAAAATTCAGGTCTCAACCGCATCCATTGACCAAGGATTCATCTCCAAATAATTCCCCGAGGAGACACAATAGATTCTGTAGAAATGCTGAATCCAAGTGAAAGGTCAATATTGAATAGTTATTGAGCACAAATGTAATGCATTGTATAGTTATTAATATTGTATAGTTATTGAACACAGTCATTCTCAGAAGTAACAACTTTACTACAGATTATGAGGAAAAATTTTGGGGAGACCAACCCTGGGGATTTTAAATTTTAATTCAATGTTAGCGTTTTTCACAGTAACTTCCAAAAACATTATAGTACAAATAATGTTGCTCTATCTTAATTTAAAAAAAATCTTTTCAACTATATTAACGATTTTATGGTTAAGGAATATTTTAGTCATTATATATATATATATATATTCCGGTTCATTGAGTGGGAGTTTTATTACAACGATTTTAATTATTCCACGCATGCACGAGAACCTCAAATTGCACATGCGTTAATAGCAGGAGCTGTGGTATGCATACGCGATACATTTCTTTGTTTACGTCTGATTTTAAACATCAAATTAGGATTCAAATCTCATTTCGCCCAAAAGAAGGAAATCCAACCTTGGCCCGAACACATTAAATACCAAAAAGCTTTGTTCTATAAAAAAAATTTGCAGCTAATTTTGATAATTTCTAAATATATTTTTATGTTTGTTTGATGTTGTGTAACATGCTCCTGTTATATCATGTGGAGTCTAGACAAATTTAAAGATAATTTTTCTTCTTGGATGGTAAACTACAGACGCAAATTCTATATTACGAGTTACTACTAGTATAAACATATGACGACATTAAATATTTGATTTCAATGAACCCTCTGTTAACAAATTTGTGTTTAATGAGATAAGAATGTTTACTCGATTTTACTGATTTTCCTAATTGACACCCGTAATTGAACAAAGAGTATTTACTAAAATTTGTTTACATATAGCTCAAACCAAATATAATTTGAAGACAACAGTTTATCAAAAACAAGAGTGTCTGATTGCTTAAAGTAAAGAATCCTTCATAGATGAATAAGGCCTTTTTTCGTTTAGTTATATTTACTACTTCTTTAAAAGCAATACGAAGGCTATTTTGTCAAGGATCTTGGACGGTTGAACTGCGATCATATGAAGGATGCAATACCAGGATGGGCACATCTCTTTCCCAGATTCTACACCCAACTAACAGGAGGATCATTGATCCTTAAATAGATGTTTGCAATGTGCTAGGCGCGCATAAATAACGGATCTTTTTTGGAATCGGGATCCGAACCTGGAGTCCTCCAGCCTGTGAAGCTCTTCAGACTCTGGTCAACGGCGTAGCCAGGGTAACAGACGATTGGGGTATAATATAATTTGCTCGCCCCTAGGCTCAAAGATAGTTTCGTAACTACAAACAGACCCCGCGGTATGGCATTATATTTCACCTTTTCATTCATATTTTTTTTTCATTTATATATATTTTCATTCATATTTTTGAAAAAGTGATATTAACGCCTTATTGGTATGTTAAGATGACGTCGCCCCATGAAAAACAAATACCCCTCTGTTGCGACTCCTTTGGTTTTGATAGGTCGCTTATTTTGAATAATTATCAACATATTGATCAAAAATTAATAAAGTAGTTGCAGTTGAATAAGTAAAAAGGTTATTGTATAAGTTCCATTTGATAATGGCTCAGAAAAAAATACTTTTTTTTCACGTTTTAATGTGCACTTCATTGGTCAAAATATCACAAGCTGCGTACTCAAGGAACAAGTTACGAAAGGAAGTGGCGCCATCTGCTCTTTGCCTTCGTCAATTTTATTATTTGCTCTAAGTATGTAAAATCTATATGAATAAAAATGAATGATCGTCTGCACGTCTCTAATGCGCTGGCGTACCGCTCAGCCGATTGCGATGAATACTTATTACTTGCACTATAAAGTCTTGGATAATAAAGTTAAAAAATATAATTAATTTACGCTTCTCCTTTCTATATCACTCCATTTCAACGAATGTATTCCTTTCCGATACGAAAATAAATGCCATTCTTTCTATCACTTCTAATTAAACAAGACCGGTATTTCAAATTTCAAACGGTATTTCCAAAGTTCTTTCTTATGCGGCAGCAACGCTCCGGTTACCAGCTAGACACCTATATTGAAAACGTTACATTGTGATGAATGAACTCATGATTTTGTACCGTTTTCTCGCCACCATTTTTCTTGAATTTTTATCTCCGAATTTATCAACTGCGATTCCATGACTATCGCATTTGCTAGATATGGCAGCATTTAAGCTTATTTTCCTTGATGAAAGTGCGTTTTCTGTTTTCATTGTTCTAAGCTTATAACGCAATAAAAGGAAATTCACCGTGAATCATTGTCTGATTTTAAGCAAAGACTTAAAAGGAAATTTAAAAATTTAAGATAAAAAAAATTTTATCTTAAAATTTGAAGATCAGAAAACTATTGACATAAGTGCAATTGCAAATCATTTTGATGATGATGTCATTAACATTAGTCAATATATTGCTACTTTTTGCTGTGCGATAAAATTTCGAATAATTTTTAAACGCAGTATCATATTTAAGTGATTTTTACTCTTTCTTTGAATTAATTAAAGTATTAAATATCCAAAAAATATGTAATTTAGCGCTCTATTAAGAAGTGAAATAAAGATGACATGACTAAGAAAAATAATAATTTAAAAAATATTTTACTTACAAAGTTTTAAAAATGAAAGTCTTGTGTGAGTGCAATTTTTAAACCGCTTTTGATCTCCTAAGGAGTTACTGACTTGATATAGCTTCATCTGGTAATAAGAATATTTTAATAATTTTAAAATTTGCTATGGACAAACAAACAAATAGATAGATGAAAATGGGTTAATATTGCATTGTTAACCAGTTCTGATCTATATTTAAAGTTTTATGTTTTTAGGAAAACTAGTTTAAAATCGATTACCAAATGTGCATCAAACTAACAGACAAAGTAGAAAGCAAATTACTAAAAATGTAATAAAATAAAAAACTCCAAATATTTCAATTCGATGACTATTAACTTCATTTAAAAGAGTTAAAATTAACAATATCATTGATAGTAAATTTAGATTCGAACTTAAACAAATTGTTAAAAAAACAATAAAATGGAACTTCATCAAAGTTTGTTCATATAGCGAATTTAAAATTTTGAGAAATTTGAAGCGGCAAAGTCTTATGAGAATTAATTTCTAGCAAAGTTAGTAATTATTTTTAATTATTATTAAAAAAGAATTCATTTATTTTCAAATAATAATGCCAATATATAGAAGCACAAAGAATCTTAGTATGCCAATGTACTTGACTTCATTCATTTGCCTTTATATATATATTTTAAAAACTGCATTGTCTTAGCAATGATAACGTACACTCAGAACCGAATTTAATATCATAGTAATATGCACATTAAGAGCATGAAAAGTATTACTATAAAATACACCTCAGATTATTTTGAAAAAATGTTAAAAACCTAAGGAAAAGATTGTCTAGAGTAAAACGAATGCTTGAGAAAAATGCTTAGAGTCACTTCTAAATTCTGAATTTTAAAGTGATTTTTAGGCAATAAAATGTTTCGAAGCTCTTAAGAAAATTCTTTTATATTTCCCATCAATTTTTATGTAAAAAAAATCTAAGCCTAATCTTGGAAAACCTTTCACGCTTAATACCCAACAAAAAATTGAAACTCTGAGTCAAATACTCTGCTGTGTAGACTAGCTGCAAAAGGAGAGTCAGAGATTACGAAATTAATAATAAAAATATGTATTTTTACGCATAAAATAAAAATATGCACTTTTTAAAATTTTATATTTAATTTTTCAGAGTTTCTAATATGTTAATACTGATCACCACAAGTGACCAGCTGGTTCTACTGGATTATTGGTTGTATTTGATTTATAAATCATTTTAATTACTTCAAGCTCGTGATTCAATCCCATTTTTATTGCGTGCATGAACCTTTTGAATGAAGATAGCTCCAACACATCGTAACGGTATTAAAGAATGTAAGTATCCGGTGCAATTTATCCGGATCCGTAAGTATCCGGTCCGGGTATTTTCTAAATTTCTTGATATTACAACTTCTCATTTTTTTTGTCTCGTAAAACACACAGATATTAAATGGAATACATCTTTTTTTTTAGCTTTCAATGATGGGAAAAAAATCACATGACAAAATATGTGATTAAATAATGAAAATAGCTTGCATTTCAGGGAAACAGTGTAATCTATCTTTGAAAATCGGGCACTTTTTTTTAATTGCTGAAATTTTGTAAAAATTTGTACGGATATGAAACTGATATCACTAAAAAGAAACACAGTATTCAATTCAATTTTATAGTAATTCAAAACTTTGAAATAGTGTGAAATTTATTTTTATGCAGCAATATTTTTTGAAGTTATTGCAGAAAATTGCTAAAATCAGACTTAAATTTAACTAATTGAAATTTGAAAATAATTTCTCTGAGTGCACATAATCATTCTCCTTACGCAGCAGCGAACTTTAAAAATTGTACCTGAAACGGCCTGACTTACAGAGTGCCAAGCCATGCACAAACAATAAATATTTTGAAGAATAGTTGTTTTATTATTCAGTTCTACGTTATTTATTCATTTAAAATTCTATTCTAGAAATTATTCATTCTACTCTATTGATTAAAAACTTTTACGTAATCCAATTTGGTTAAGTTGGAGTCAATTTAAATTTTTTTCTTTTGAAAAATCTGAAGTTATTTTCGGTATTATTTATTTTTAATGTATTTAATATGTAAATATAAAAGTGTTGAAACCAAAATGTTTGAATTGGCATCAAAGATAAATAACCTAATTAAAAAATTTAACTTATATCATTGGTAAAAACGTAATTATAATCATTAGCAAATTCAGAATTACATAAATCCGTTGTATATTTATGAAATTGCACAATGTGATGTTTTTTGAGTACTCCAATGAATGAGCTGTCCGCAGCTACTGCTAAGCGTAAGAAAGCGTTAGAGATTCGGAAGTTTTTCATTTACGAATAAGGTATGACGTAACAAGTAATTTACAAACAACTTATCGTGTTAATAAAGGAAGAATCATACCTACCGCTAAGTGTCAAGGCTCGCTTGAAGCTTCTATTCAAATACAATTTAAAGTCAAATTCAAAAACAATCAAATTTATTCACACTGTTAATATGTTTATTGCAATCAAGTTTAAAAAAGCAACAACAGCTGCGATGTGTAAAGGAAATGACTGTTTCCTCTTCCTGTTTCTGTTCTCAGAAAACTGTATTTACAATTTTTAAATCTTATCTGATCTGACAGTTGCTGATTCACTCTTATGCCCGACAGATTTCCTAACTGTTCTAGATAATTATGTTGACATTTTCAAACCGACAAGAAGAAAAATCTTTGTTATTTGGTGAACATGCCGTTTATTTTCGAAACGGTTACATATTACAAATTTTTATAGATAATAAATTTGAATGCAAGCTTGGTTTTATTTATGGATGATCAACAGGTCAGAATATTTAATATAAAGTTAGTAAAAAAGCAATTTTTTAAAGTTTTAATTACTCAAAGTTAATTAATCAATAGAATGATTTTTTAAAAATTGTAATGATCGAAAATATAGCACAGAAATTATGCTGATGCGATCTAAACAGATTAAAAAATATTTTCATTCTAATGATGCAAATTTCTTGCTGCTTAGTTTCGTTTTTATTTCTTTCCAACTAAAAGAATAATCTAGGTGACTTTGGTATCCAGTTTTTTGGTTATTAAATGATTCAAAAAGAATATTATTTCCTCTGATTGAATCGACAATTTTTGTGATACAGAAAATACTCTCCAGAACATTTCTAATAAAATTTTCCTTACATTCATTATCCAAACCGAACGTTAAATTCTATATATCTGCAAAAACATTCAATGAAGCAGTCGTATCAGGGTTTGTTTACATTAGACTGCTGCCATTCAACTGTAAGTAATGAAAGCGATTTCTGGGCCGCTTACGTTAGCATTTTATATATACTGATAATCTAGAAGTGTTTTACAATATATTCTATTTTCGAAAAGCAATTTAAATGCGTTTTCATAATTGGTGTTAATGTTCTATTTTGGCTTTTAATCTGTCGTTAATGATTAATACATACTATTTTTCCATGAAGGGTAGCTTTCAGCATAAAGTATACTCTTAATATAATTGTTGACTTTTATCCTGTTTACAATGAAGAGATGATAAAATTAAAAAAAAAATTCTCTTTCTTATGATGTAATTGAATGCGTTAAGGCATTGCTGGAAAAATACTTTAAAAGCATTACACGATAAAGTAGCTACCTTAGGTTTATAAAATAGTATGAGTTATATAACTATCAAAATTTGTTTAAAAATATCTTGTTGAAAAAATTATTAAAACCAAGTTATATAAAATCGTTAATTAATTTTATTTTGCAATCATTAATCTCGATGAATTAGTAGACTTTTATTTAAAAACAATTAAAATGATATTACAAAAGGGCAATTAAATTTTTGAGTAGCTGAAATAAGGCAGATAAGTTATTTTGTCAAAATACAATCATAATCATGTTCGTCTTTTGTGATGATTCATTTTAATATGATGATACTTACAGGCGGACATAACATCTACAAAATGTGCAAAAAAATGAAGAAAAGAAACTAAAATGAAAGATAATTGCTATAAGACAGAAATGCATTGTTTTTATAAATCAAGTGATATAAAATAATGTAATAATGCACAAAATGAAACTTTTTATAGTTTGATATTTTTTTTATGGTTTGAAACAGAGGTAACACAGATGATTCAGACAGATTAGTCAGATTTTCGAATTCGAAGTTTTTGGTAGGTACAGTGTTTTCTCTATACTTCGTGTACGAGAAATTAAAAATCAATTAAATTTAAAATGTAACAGATAGTCAATATAAGTAAATTAATATATGCTAAATGCTGTTGCTAAATAGGAATTTTCTTAAAGGAAATTGAGACACTATTATTTCAACTAAGAACATAAATAGTACGGGCAAATATTATTTCAGTAATGTCTTCTAGTAGAATAGCATACGCGCTTTAAAAATAGAATTAATATTTTTTTGCCATTACTTTCTAAATGTAGCAGAAACAGTCAGTGTTGAAATGAATGTGAAATATTAAGAATTGCCAGTACACACATGACAGTAAAAGATTTTATTTCGCCTCTTTTCCTGTATTGCTACTGAAAGATCAATTGTTTTCATCTAGAATTTTTGCAGTTGCGTCTAAACGTAGCATATGCAGTCAGTGTTCTCATATATATTGAGACATTAAAAGCGGGATCGTAGTATTACAATTTGATCCGCGTTACCTAGCCTACTTTCACCAGGATCCCCCCGCCCTTAATGAGTTAAGAGCGAGTTGTAATTTGACAAAATAACCTTTTTATTCAACGCTATGGCTATATTATTGAAAAATCAATGATTTTCTATGGATTTTTTGTAGATTATTAAAAATAAACAAAAGTATTTTTCACAACGTTAAATATTTGTCAATATTTTTATAATAAGATGCGTGGATATTATGTCCACTTTTTTCTTTTTACAACGATAAGAGGTGCACATAATTAATTCAATATATTGGCTGCCAGCATAAGTGCCACATCTAGGGTCGACTGAGTTGAATTGCAGTGGACGTCGTCTCCTTTCGCTGCGGCGCTCGTTTCCTCGCCAGTTTCCGGATCGACGCAAAAGCAATGATTTGTGTCACTCCAGCATTGAACCCTCTTATAGTTCCCATCTTCGTCACACTGGGGAACGTATTTGCCTAATACGTCTGCAAGAAGAACAAAATAATTAGTTTCTTCGATAGATAGAAAAGCAATGTGTTATAAAAATCGGCCGGTGTATACCCGGTAAATTAAATACAACAAGTTGGATAATCAGAATCGACGCTTCATTCGATAAATATTCTACAAAGCACAACAACAGATTAAAAAATTGTCCAAGTGACATATAGAGTATCACTTTTAAAGACTAGTAAACACAAGCAATCAGCAGATCTTTAGTAGAAAAGCAGCAATAGCATTCAATGGTTACATCTCACCATTTCACTCTAGGAAAATTCGAAAGCAAAAGAAACTTTGTCTTGCCTTTATAAGTGCTCTTCTAAAAGGCCATGGCGAGGCAGGGAATTCTCTAGAAGAATATCCAGATCTTTGCTGTTATGTGAAATAGCAATATGATTGTTCAATTTCCAGAACCTTAATTTTATTATGAAGTCGCAAATTTTGTCTCAATTTACCTGGTGATCATAAAATTAGTTGTCAAATTTCTAGATGATTGCCAAGTGCTTCTCTAAAATTATGATTATTATCTTGTCCCTGCTAAGAATCTCAGTAGATCTCTTTTTCAAATGCATTTCAACTTTTTCTATCTTATCATCAGATAAATTTGGTAAGGAAGATAGATATATAGATATGTAGCAAGATACAGCAACAAGATTAGGCACATAAATGCTTTAGAAAGTTCGGGAACGCACTGTATCTGCATCCATCAAATACGAGCATAGAGTTCCGATGCTTAGAAAATCTTGTAGCATGTATTTTATGTGTGTTTTTCCTAGATGTTCATGCTGAACGTGAAATACCGTATGCTGAATACTCTGAATGCTACTTAAATGCCTCAGTCCGATTAGACACGCCATAGATTAACATTTGGAATATACAAGGCTTAGAGCTATGACAACAGCAGCAAATGGAGTTGTACCCGTAGAATCTGTTACCATCAAATTAATTAAACTAGGAAATGGTATATAAAAATAGAAATTAGACTAAGAAATAGCATTTGTAACAACATACTGACCATAAGTGTATTAAAAATTTGGGTGGGGGGGCAAATTGTGCTTAACAGCAGCTACTGGAAGAGTAGTGTTCTACTGCTCTCAGAGGTTGTAATATGGATAATATGCAGTGTTACAAAAAGCTCCTCACCTGGAATACTGAAGACTCTAAATACTACTAATCTAGCAACAGCCGATTGGAATATAATAGTTGAAATACATAAAGTTTCAGAGCTTTGTTATTAGGAGCCTATTGAGTTGAATCTTAGTACAGCGGCGGAAACTGTGTAAAAAATACTTCATTTTCAGTGATTCATTTCTTGCATTACTAACTTGAAACCGTAACCAATCTAAACGACAATCTGTAGACGTTTGAAAGAAAATTCGGATTGAATGGATACCAATTTTCGCACGCCCAGAATGTTTTTTAAATACTACATCAACGAGCCATTTAAATATTATCTTCTTTTATTTATTCTCACAAAGAATGCAACTCTCAAGACAGATGATTTTGAGCGATATAAGAATTGCATTGCATCGCAATGTTATCAAATTAGAATATATGATACACCTACGGACCTTGTGTGGTCGGTCGGTTTAGGAAGAAGGAAACTCCAATTCGAGCGTCTAATCTGAAACATCATAGCATAACAAAATTTCAATTTTGATTCTTTAATTTACATCAATATCGGCTCAACCAAGCTTAATGGGTTTTTTAAAACTAGTAGGCAGCACTTTTCAAACTTTCTTGAAAACTTTCTAATAAAGACGAATCCCCGCCCGCCCCCACTCAGCCGATTGAAACCAAAATTTGAAATAGAATTATAATTGATGTCACAAAGTCACATGTCAAATATCATATATTCAAGCGACTGTGTTTGATTTATCGCGTTTACATACTTTTGAAAATTCCAATAGAGAGTCAATCCCTTTTAAGTTCATTTCATCGATTTTTTACACCATGGATGTAAAGTCTGCGTACTGAATTTCATTTATGCAGCTCTCTTCATACAATTCCTATTATTGGTTCACAATCACTCTATATTTATATACCTTGCTCAAATTTTCAATTGTTCATAAAATACCTTTTATTCGTAGATGACATTTCATGTTAATAAAGTTTTTTCAGATATTGATTCATTAATTGAAGTTAAAATGCTTAATACTTTAAATAGCAGTTTGTGATGAAAATAGAAATCAATAGACAATAGCTCCATCTGTAAAATGCGAGGATTTCAGCATTTTTCACGTGATGGTGAGTTCAGTTCTTGTGAAAGTCAATCATTTTTTGATACTTAATAATTTTTGATAGCTATTTTAATAAAAAGTAACTAAAAAGAAAATTTTCTTTGCTGAACTCAGTAGGGAATTAATTTTTTTATATTATTGTTTTGTAGTTATCATGTTCACTTACATCTGAACCGCCGGACAAGTAGGCTTCCTTTGAATATAGATTTTGTTCAAAAAATGTGCAAAGTACATACTAAATTTTATCTCATTCAGCTGGAATCGGCTTTGAATTATCTTTTTACAGACAGACATTTAAAAATATATATATTCAAATCAGCTCATGGAGGTCTAAAATGTTGCGATTCGTCAAAGTTTCGATTCCGAATTTTTTGACGATTGCTATATTTTCTTTATGCTTCATATACAAGAAAGTAAATAAGCAATGCCTTATTTTTGTTGCAAATGAGACAAAGAGTTTAATGATAGTGCTACATTTATTTTAGGACATATTAATTATAGCTGAGTAATTTTAAGTATTTTAAGTGCTTTCAACAATTATTTCATTCGAATCATCATTACTTATGAACAGTTTTTTTTATCACGTGAGACACTAAATTCATCTTCTTAGAAAATGATCTGCAATCAAATGTTTCATTATTTCATTAATTTCAATTCCCCTTCCAATCTTAAAATAGCGAAATTCAAAAATTAAATAAAAATCGATAGAAACATCTGGTTTTGAACCGAGGGTGAGGGTGGGGATTCACACTGCTTAAACCCTGCTTTACTGATTACTCCGACCATGGATCTAAGTATCGATTATTGAATTGTTTCACATGTTTTGACTGTTTAAAATTCATGAAATAATTATTTAACCTATTAGTGGCCAAGATCTTGGAGATTTTGGAGTTTTGAGTGCTCCATTTGCTATTTAGTTTTCTTATATCTATCGATATTGCACGTATTCTGTGCTTCGTTCCTTTACAAACAGTGAACAAATTTGAAACTCGACTGTAAAATGAATGGAAAATAAATGCAATTTTTGTATTTCGGTTTGGTTTTTGTATTAGAGTAAAAAGCTCTACATAAACATAGTTATAAGTCAAAATAACTATCTATTAATTAATTGTTTTTTTAAAAATGTGTTTTATTGAAATAATTTTAAGCTCACTGGAATAATTTTGACCTTGTGTAACGATATCTTTTTTCAAAAATATCAAATGCTTTCAAAACAAAACATAAGACTATTATTTTATTATTACACAACTTTTTTATATAATGTTACAAATCTGTAATGTTGCTTTCTAGTCCATACCTTCCAAAGTAGGAAAGATCACTTCAAGATCATCTCTATCTGAGATCAGTAACCTCATATTTTGCTACAAATTTGGCGACTTGGCAACGAATATGGTGAGTTTGGTGACAAAACGGATGATAATAGAATCTTTAGAAATTTTGAAGTTAGAACCTATAGGGACTGAGACATGCTTGATCGTTCAAGAACCTTCCCTGCCATGCTCCAGTGGCAGTCCAACCCGAAGACAGCCGTCAATTGGCGTAGAGTCTCAAAGCGAATCAAAGGCGCATTAGTTGGATCAATCCGACGAAACGCAAGCGTTAAATCTAGCTCAAATTGAGGGGTGAACCCAATTTTGAAGTTTATTACAGAAACACCATCGAGTGGTGTGTGAAGTAGTCAGTCGTATAGTAGTGAGTTGGAAGTTCATGCAGCGAAAAATTGCAGGCGTTTTGAGAGACCTTAGAGAGAAGCTACATAGATTCCCTCCTCCTATTAAGCTCTGCCCGGCCACTTTGTGTGTTTCAGCTCTTGTTTACTAACGATTACAATTTCTGGGCTTTTTTATGTTTACTGTTGGGTTTTACTTGTGTATCAGTCGTTTACTTATTCGTGACTACATATTAATTAAGGTTGTTGTTTTATTGAAGCCTGTCGACTGTGTTACGCGGTACACTCACTACAGATAAACCTATTGACTTTACATAGTGTAAAAAGTTCTGTATATGTTAAAAATTATTTAAAAAATAGCAATTAATGGGTTGATAGGAAGATAAGAAAACAAAATTAATCAAATCTATGCATAGAAGAGAGCAGTACATACAATTATCTAACGCCTGCTGTCTTTTCTGCTCACAGTCGCTATCGGCTTCTCCTGTAAAGGAAACTAAACTTAGCATGATGGTTCTCCAAATATTACTCACTCAAAACACAGAAATTAAACAACTGAAACTAATTATCAAAACAAGAAATTAAAGTTCAGTATTAGGGCTAATAATTTTATTTTCTGAATTTTTAAGTCTCAGTCAAACATAACATTCGAACAAAAATTTTGGATATGTTCAATAAATAGAAAATGTCAAGATTATATGGAACATTGGACATAAGTAACATTTGTGTTGTGTGCATTTAAAATCTTTCTATTTTTGATGCATATCGTTGTCCAAAGATGTAAAATTAATCGATATAAGAAATGTTCATAAAATTTTATTTCTCCAAATACAATTTCGTATTAAAATTAAAGACAAACGGACGTGTATGTTATAGTTTAGCTGCTTCAACATCAGATGTTTTAACTAAAATTCAAAAAAGATTTAATTGGGTTTATATTTTTAATAGAAATAAATATTGGCATTAATCCTAATTATTTTCAAACATTTTCCGGGTGCTTGCGTAAATATATGTAGTTTTTTAAATGAAAAATATGTCATGGCAGGACAGTCTGCTGTTGTAATCAAAAATATCCGGAATATTTCATTTAAAATACATACACAGGGTGTTCTAAAACGGTAGAGGAAGACTTTATTTCCCTTTTCTTAAATAGACATATACTTAAAATTAAAATGTTTTTTTAAATATATGTTTGAAAATTATATGAAAACATTTTTACTTCTATTGAATTTGATTGCAAAAAGTTTTAAAGGATTAATTTTTATCTGGCTGCTATATTCTAAAAATGTTAATTAGTAAAATGACTTACGTTCATTCCTTCGCGCACAAAAGTGTAAATTTCTGTTCACAAAATTTGAAGAGATGTGTGCGTTTTCATATTTAGAGAGATTAATAACAAATTTATTTCCGAAATGCAAATTTATTGAGGACAGAAAACTACCATATTTAAATATTTCTTTATTTATACATCACCCAACAAGTATGTCGTTAAAGAAATTTTCTATGCACAATATACTTGTAAAGTAACATTGGGCATGAAATGCACAATGTGACACATTTTCATTGAGCAATGATTGCAACATCAACGCAATTTGGAAGGGGAGAAACTGAGCATTGAAGATACTTTGCAGAAGTTCTAGAATGCTGAGAAAGGAAATAAAAGTCATCACTCGCTTTCTGAAAAAAATGACTGATAAGTGTGGATATGTTGACCATTTAGGCTATTTATAATCATAATGATGGCTTAAATGAGGAAGAATATAAACACTGACTTTGACATTAATAAACATTGAATATATATCATTGACTTCGGTTGTACATGCTTTTTAAATCGTAGTTACATTTATAGGTCCCACACCGTAAAGAAAAATTAATTACTTAACAACAAGATTTGTGTCCTTTTTCGGACAATAGTAATTTGTATTAGAATAGTGTAACAGATATACATACCGACGGAAATGTTTGCAAGGAAATACACAACCTAAAGATACAAAAGGAATAAAAGAATATAAGTTAATTTAATCGAATAATTGAAAAGGATTATTTTCACTCCTGATTATTCTGACAAAATAATAAAAAACAGAATCTATGGCAATCTATTTCAGACGAAATCTAGTAGCAAGGAAAACAATATTATGGTGTATCTCTAGAACAAATTATTTGGAAGAATAAACTAAATATGAATGCCTACTGCATTCATAAAATTTTCTTGAGTTAAATTTTTGCAGGCTTTTTTTATGAAACAAAAACCTTTAACATATTATTGGATTCTGAGATAATGGTATTTGGCTTAATTAATCAGATATGTAAAAACAAAAATTTATCATAAAATTATTATTTTTCTGAAAGCTGAAACTAATTAGAGATTTTTACAACATACAACTAGTTTATCCTTAAATTTGGCAAATAAAATAGGCAAGTCTCATGAAAACAAAATCAGCATCCATAACATATGTCATATAGTCACGTACCTAGATTCTGCAAATTTGAAAATCAGCTTTTCAAAATCAAGAAAGTTAGAGAAAAACAACTAAAACCTCTCTTATAACAAGATGAAATGCAAAAGGATTCTTGATCAGTAAAAAAGTAGGCAAGTAGCCTTAGAACATGCCTGGTGTAGGGTTGCGTCGTCTGAAAACAGATTTGACACTTAGTGGATCATCTCTAAGTGTCTACTATAGATATTCTCTGAGTCTATCGTCATCCGCTGAAATGAGTTGCAATGCAATATTTGATCGAATTGCAAATAGACACTTTTTCTAAAGAGATATTATATAGAGAATTTTTGGTGACTTTTTGAACCTATTTAGGGAAATACCAACCCTTTTAGTATGTGTGGAGAGTATCTTACTAATCGTTATTCGCAAAAGACAGAATTGACAAAACACACTATTGAGCAAAAAGTAATTACAAAGCTTTCAATTCGGTAACCACAAAAGAAAGAGTAGACAAATAACACCAGTGAGCAAAAAATAATTATCGCTGAAAGGAGCTGCAATTCTTCGGAAAAATAAGGATTGCTTTTACCCTAGTCTCTTGGGTAAATATTGCAGAATATCAGAATCCTCACTGTGTTATCATACTACTAGAAAACATGACAAAGGTAAGAAGAATAATTGATCGAGAGGCAAAGTTTTCTGCTGAGGACACATTCATATTGAGCTGTTGAATTGAGTGACATGAAAATATTATTCCAACTATTTAATGGGTCCAATTATTTATTGGAATTATTATTTAATAACAAAAATGCAAAATTATCGCTCATCTTTAGGGTCACGTTTCAATTAAAAGTGACCAAAAGTTAAAAAAAATCCTCGAATAATTTTTGTGAATTTAGAATCTCACACCTAAATTCCTACAAATAATGTCTTAAATTCTGTAAGACATTTCTTAACATTGTCGAGCCAGAGCAATAATCTGGAGATAATTATATATATGTCCCACTGAAATGACAATAATGATCCTCTGAATACTCAGCCTTTAATCTATTTTTAAGAGCATGTAATCTATTTTTAAGAGCATGAGAAGGCTTATTTTCAGCTTTTATTTACCAACTGAAAACATGATGTACTTCTCCAAAAAATGCAAATTATACTCAAGAATCATATCCATAGAATCAAGAATTATGAGTACAGTAAATTATATCCATTTTTTTAAATCTGAACTAGATATTCTGAAGAAAAGTCCCCTTTTTCTCATAAAGAGTGTTCCTTTCTATACAACTGATATCGTTTCATCATTGTTAGAATATCAAAACGACGAACTGAGCATTTCACTCCTTCATTGAATAATAGTGTTCATCGCAGTAGTTTTTGAACGGCATTGAATAGAAGTATTTGGATTAGGAGGTCAATAAATTAATTTTTGAATTCCACTTCATGGCACACATTTGGAAGTCTTAATTTTTCTCAGCTGTCAGCATGCAAGTAGGTTCATTTGGATTTGAAATTTCCTTTACATAATCAACTGAATCAAGTAATAAAAATTATGCAAAAATATACAAGCAATCAAATATAAATAAGAAATGATAATTTCTGTAATTTCGGGTACTTAAGAGCAAAAATGCCTTCTGTACTTGAATCTGAAATTGCGATGATTGTATTAATGTTGATAAATATTGTTATTGAAATTGTTTCGTGAAAGTTATCACATGTTATGACTGTCATCATGAAGAGCTAGCAAACATAACAAAAACAAGCAAAGATGTTTGCAATGATAAGAAAGCTATTACCAGAAAAATTAGGTAACAAATACTTTTTAGTAAATGCAAACAAAATCACACTTTCAAAACGCTGACTTCAATCTTAGTATTTTCGTTTCCATGCTACTGAATTTGTGAAATACGTTTTTTTCGGTAATAAAGATTTTCAAAATCTAAGAATTGTCGTTAGTTTATGTCTGCATCTATCTACATATATATGCACATAATATACAACTCGAAGTTTTTTTAAAGCTAAGAATCATGCTTGAAGAAAAGATGCTTGAGGCAGGAACCAAAACCAAAATTTAAGAATTTTTATTTAAAAAAATGAAAATAAAAATAAATATTTGCATGCAAATAAGTCTATAAAATAAGCAAAGTGAGAATAATGATCTAAGTTATATGAATCTAATGTACTTACCAGCACTACTATAAATGGCTCCTTCAGCATAATGGATCTTTTTATCTTAAAAAAATATGAATAAAGCAATTTTCTACAAAAATGTTACTAATAATTGGTAAAAATATTTAAAATTAATTTAATTTTTCAGAATTTTCAAAATTCTTCAAAAATAAAGAAGGAAAAAAGAGTTTAAATATTTTATAACTCACAAACTAGGAAAAAGAAGGAGAAAGCTACTCATTCACTTTGATTCTTGACTTGCCAATAACAATTATTTTAATAATAGCAAACATAAAATAAAATAAACTTTAAAAAATAAAAAAGACTGAAAGTTTAGAGTTACTAATCGTTTCATGCATCCGCGCATTAAAAAAGAAATCGGCAAATTAATGTCTGTAGACATCGCTATTATGTGGAGACAAAATTATTTATTCTGTTTGTACTTTTTCCTATTTCTATATAATTGCATGCCTTTATGAGATGCTAATTTTTTTCCAGATCAAAAACTTCTATACCTTATACCATTTCAACAAATTTTCACAATGTGTTCATGGAATTATAAATCCGCAAAAAGTTTTAGCGTTGTACTTGATGAATGATATTGGCGGTTATTTTATTGCCTTAATGAACGCTTTGGTAATCTGTACCGAGAAACTAGCTAATAAACTGGCACTTCTGGAAATACAATTTTCTCATATGGCTCTCTGTTTTTCTATAAATATTATCAGTAGCTTTATCATCTAAATTTACACTTGTTGAATTAAACCTGTTGTTGTTTTTGCACTTGTCATATACAAACATCTGCGGAAGTCAGCACTTTTAAGCCAAATTTTAGCGTTTCTTGTTTCAGTAGCGCCATCTAGGGCCTTAGATGCCCTCTAGCCTTAGACACTGTGTTATGATTCAAGTGTTATAGCACTTTTTACTGGTTAGACTTCATTCATAAATCATAATTTATATCTGAATCAGAAAAAGGTAACCTCTGTTTCAGTGCAACTTGTGGTATTGTCATGATTTGGAGGACTTTTGGGGCAACGACAGATTTATACGGGAAGTAACCACTATGTACACTGAGAGTCTGTGGGGTTCGAAATCTCAACCCAAGGGAAGCAAATGTAACGCCCTACCAACCAGTTTATCGCTGTGCTTGAATTAAACCTTTCAACTTTTGCCTACTAAAAGACATTACAAAGACTCAGATGACTTCAGAGTGAGAGCCAATTGCCCTTTTTCTTTTCTGTAAAGTCAAATGACTCCCTGGTTTACTTTTCCATAATTCCAGCTGAACACATTCATGCACAACACCTAATTTATGGTCACAAAATTTAAAGTTTCAGAAGAGAAATTGAAATTATTTTTAAAAAAATCATGTGCCATTGCGTAACCGAAGGCTGTTTCATATGTATTCTGTTCATCAGAAGTTCCCAGAAGCATTAAGTAGATTCTTATTGGAGTAAAAATAGTGGGAGAGCTTTCTGATTCCATAAACAGTAGAGTGAACTTTTGTATTAGGATTAATAAGTGAACCTGTCTTTATAGGCTTTATGCTTACCCAATAATCAAAACGCACACACGGATGCACGATTGGTATAATAGTTACATCAATTGCAATTGGAGTAATCACAATGCCCTCACAGATAACACAATTAGTATAACAGTTACATCAATTGCAATTCATGTAATCAAAATGCCCTGACAGATACACAATTGGTGTAATGGTTATATGAATTGCAATTAACAAATGCAAAACACATAAAAATTGCTAAAATTTAAAAATCTAAATTTTAAGTAATAATACCGAACTAATCATAAAAGGTTACACCTATTTGAATAGCCTAAATTACTCAGCAAATGTAATAGCATCAACATCATGGATAATTTATATTTTTAAAAAACCGACTTTTAGATATACAAGCAATTATTTTCATTTCCAAATGCACATTATTAAGCTTTTCCTTCTCAAATTAAAAATCTTTTATTTTACTATCCGAATTTTCCTATTCTTATTCAAAAAAAGTAGGAATGTTTATTGGCAAGGATGTTATGAATGAGATATTGCGGATGTTGAATTTCAATAAATTTATCTAAAAGGGGATATACAACAAAACTCTTCTAGTTTAGGGAACCATCCAAAACATTTGCTTAAAATTTAGCATAAAGTTTACGAATTATATTATCTAATTCTTGCACAAAAGAACAAACAGCATTTAATCCATTATTTAAATATTGAAGTTTGAATGACAAATAATATAAATGTTTCATTTTTTCCCAATTAAGCAAATTGGCAGTAAAATAATCATAAAATATATAGATATACAAATATATCACTCATTCTTTAGTTCAGGAACTGCAATGTATATTGAAAAATTATTACATGCAATTTGAATGAAAAAATATTCATTAAATTTTAGGTAATGAGATATATGTAAAAAACTTCTATCAAGTTTGAGTTTCTTCAGAGTTTGAGAGACCAGCATCTAAATAGAATAAAATAAAATTAAAATTTTTGCGAATATATAAAAATCTGTTTAACCCATCCTCAAAGAACAAACAATATTCAAGCATATTGATAAAGAAATTAGTTAAAGCATTTAGAATATTTTTAAAAAAATCATATTTAGAAAAAAAAATGATTTTGAACTTAGTTACCTATTTTCACTTCGTAACAAATCTTTCGTACCAAGGAATTTTAATACTGCCTAGTTTCTCGAAATATCGCAAATTAATCCAAACGATTTTTAGAAACCGTCGAAAGTTAATCTCCAAAAGTTATCAGTAGTTTTAAAAGCATAGTTCAATTATACAACGCTATTAATGATTTTAAAAGCATCGTAAGAAATAATAGGCTGATTTTAAATAATAATTGTGAGAAATAATAAGTTTTAAAAGAATGGCACTTAGTTAAACATTGTGATTGGCAAATTTAATATCCGTTTATAATATTAAATATGAAACTAGCGATAACAACAATCGCGTAACAGCAAGTAGTCAAGTTTTGAAGCAATTTTTTTTGAAAATCTTAAAACAATTTTCAAGATAAAGAAATATTTCTCGGTATGAACGAGAAAATAAATTATATTTAAATACCGTTATTTCCAGGATTTCAGTTGAAACAAAACACCTTTTGGAATGTCGCCTTGCTAAAAACTTGCTCTTCTATTTAACGTCGTAACAGGTAACAGTTGTTAATTCAAAATGAATCATATTTCAAGAAATCTTTTCTGAAACTCTCTTAATTCTTCGTAGTATTTGAAATATAAATGTGAAGATAATCGATTAATGATTTGAATTTCGATAGGAGAAGAAATCGGCAATTCTGTTAATTTTAAATTGATTTTTTATAAATAGGAAATCTTTTGTAAAGATTATGATTCAAACCACAACAGAATATGAATATTTTGGGTCATATAGAAAATACAAATATACATTAATTAAAAATTTCTATGAAATAATTGTTACTTACATAGAGAAATCTTCAACTAAAAAAGGAATGTTCTTGAAGAGAGCCATTATATATGACCTAAGATTGCATGATCATCTTTTAAAATTAAACTTGCTTTTATCTTTATAGCTTCACTAAATTTTTTAGATTAACTAAGAAGGTATAATCACAATCAAGATATTTTACTGAACTGTTGTCTTCTATGACGCATTAATTTCTGAATATAGGATGTCACTGCATTACATAATAGCAAGGTACTTTAAAATATTACTCGAAGATAAAATCCTTCTCAAAATATTTTGACTAATTAATATTATTACAAAGTATTTTGTTCAATTTTCTTATTCTTAACTTATATTTTCTTATTTTATTTTATTCATATATTAATCCTTCAAAATTGTTAAATTTTCTTATTTTCCTTTGTTATGTGTTGAAAGCTTACTTCTGTAAGCGCCGTGTGATACTTTGTGGTGCACGGGGAATTTATAAATGCTCCAATAAAAAAAAAAGTATTTTGATTTGCATATTCAAATACAAAGAAAATGCATTCTTCAATTTGTTACAAAAAATCTCTTTCGAATTCATATTCAATTCATGGTTTTGAACAGTAATTAAATTAATTATATACGAGATTATATTAAGATCATAATGGCCATTTAAGATCGAGATGCGATTTGGGGCCTATTTTATCACATCCTGTGGTGCCAGATATATCACTTCCCGCCGTTGATCGACGCCTGTGACCTCACTTCCTACCACTAAGCAGCCCTCTGGTGGAGAAAACGTGAGCAGAGCTCTGTTCATGTCTGGACGAGGCAAGATGATGACGACGTGATAAATATTCGAAGACGCAAATGAAAAGACGGAATTGCGGCGTATTTCTAAAAATTGAACTTGATTATCCATTCCATCTAGGAAATGAGCCTCATCATTTATTCACCATTAATCTTTCATTGTCATCCGCTAAATTCTAAAATATCATCCGAACTTATTATTGCTTGACCATCACAACCCTTCACACATACATTATGCAAAAATATACAGAAATTTAATTATTGCTGCGATTTTCTACGAAAAATGGAGTCGAGACACTTTTCTGAATTATTTGTTCATCGTAACAGAATTTCCTGAATGATTTCAACAGAATGGCTACTTACGATAAGTAAGGATTTTCGTTACACACAATGTTCGTTGATATTATTATGTTTTGATGCCATTTCCTGGCTCAAACTTACATTATTATATTGAAAAATATTAGTATTGCAATATTTATTATTTTGCATTCTGTATTATTATTTTCCTTTTTTACTCCGGGTGAACCAGCTGGTCACCAAAGGCGGCTAGTTAAGAATAAAGATGAGTGCATGTGCCTGTGATGGTGCTCTAAGGCCAGATAACAAGGCTTACAGCGATCAAATTTGTCACATGTATACCTTGGAGGTTTCAATGCATTCTTCGAAGCGATTTTATTTTGAAGATATAATTAATTAAATACCATTAAAAAATTTCAATGATGATTTCCAAAACTCTTTTCGCTCAAAAATGAATTTCTCAGTTTGAAAATATAAACAACTTTCCTTTTAATGATACCAGTTAAATAATAATGTAAATGTTGTTGGCAACTTTATAAATATATTTTTTTGTCTGTTTGGATTTAGAAAACAATGGATTGATTACATTGACACCCTGAAGTTCAAATCGTTCTCAAAGCTCACGGTATGATTTTTTGTATCATTGTTGAAAACTGAAGACTGATTCCGTGTAATATCTCTGTCTTCTACAAAACGAATTTAAAAAAGTGCTCTGGTTACAATACCAATATTAATGATATTTCTAAATGCTAACATCTACTCTTTTCATTGTTTTCTTCTCAACCCGTTTTTGACGAAATAAACGTTTCCCGATGCATCGCGAACATTGAGAATTTTCGAGAATCCGAGAAAGTACAGTACATTCAATTTTCTAAACTAAAATAGCCGATAATTTCAGTTATGTTGAATCATTTGTCATTCCTTGATTAATTCATCGTTGAAGTGCGCCAAGATGAGAACGTAGAAAACGTGCCAAAGGAGTGGATTTTCTAAATAATAGAAAAAGGAAGCGTGCGTAACAGGGCCCTTGTTTTCTTAGAAGGCCCAAAACGTAGCAAATAAGGTGAAGCAAGTATGGTTGCTTCATAGAAGGAATAAAAATTCTCATGTTGGATCCTATGGTGAATAAGGTTTGCCGTGCCAACCAAAGAACAGCGAAAGCTTGTACAGAAAAGAATGACTGTGAAGATTCATTATCAAATATGTTTAACGCAAAAGACAGGGATTTATTACAGAGTTCTATTTGAATAAACACATGTTTTCATACCTAAAAAAATTAAATTGAAAATCCTTGATATTCAAACTACCAAGCCAATATGTAGATTAACTGATCTGCTGCGTTAAAGTGTAGACTCAAGTGATCACAGCACTTTAACTAGGTAATGTGTTTATTAGCGGTTTCCTTATCTACAAAAGTTTATATCTCTCAATTTCTTTTTCTACACCCTCCAAGGTAGAGTTTCAGAAAATGTCACTAAAATATGTCATAAATTGGCTTGATTGTTACATAAATCAATTGTTGTGCGATCCTGAATCTCTTAGTGTCTTGAATCTTAAGATTGTACTAATAAGTAAGCATAATTTTGTCATATGCAAATCATATTGCAAATTCATTTCCTAGGTTATAATGATGTGTTAAACCATTTGATTCGTTGTATAGAATTTTTCAATTGATTTCATCAACTAAAGTTTGATTGTTCGATTGTCTTAACTTGATTCTTTAGATATCAGAAGAGATCGGAAATGGTAACTGAACTGACTCTACCTCTCTAAGCTTTCAGATAGCTTATTAAGCGGAGCCAATTATCTATATCTATATCTATATCTATATCTTCTATCTATACTTATAATAAAGCTCAATGTGTGTGTGTGCGTGTGTGTGTGTGTTGGCGCTCTACAGGTCAGACCGTTGGACCTACAGCTACCAAACTTGGTACATGTATACCTTGGAGGTCCGAAATGTGCACCTCGGAACCCTTTTTTCGAATTTTTAATTAGAATTTGAATTAATTAAAATTTAAGCGAAATTTCGACGTTTTTCCGCTATAACTTCCGAAAATATTATTGCACAAACATGATTTTTATATCAATTTAAAGATAAAAAAATTAGCTTTCTAATGGTATCAGTGTTTTTAATTTATAATGTAAACTTCTATTTTTAATGAATTTTTAAAGAAATATTTTAACCATGTTTTTATCACGTGACTGGATAAAATAAAAGAATGCCGGAAGTTCGAATAAAAAAAAACTATCATCGCAAATCAAATCTAAAGAAATACAACTTTCAGCACGGGACTGGATAAAATAAAAGAAATATAAAATGTGATATTTTCTTTGAAAAATAAATGCAAAGCAAAGGTTTCTACAATCGTTTGCAATATGTATACCATTAACTCAATAAATCTTCTTCGTTTACGGTAAACTTGATTGAATTTTGACAGGATATGCATTGAAATCCCGACTTAATGGCATATTTGTGTTATCGTTTGCAATATCTGTATCATTAATTGAATACTTTTTTTCCCTTTCTCGCTTTCTTTAAAAAAACATATTTAATATTTTGGCAACATCATTGAAATTTTTTTTAATATTTTGGAAGCATAACCGATGGTTAAAACTGACGGATTTATAAAATTAAAGAATATTACTAGGAAAAGGTGTACTTTTAGAACTTTCCGTCCATCATCTTAAAGAAAATAATAATTTCAGGTCAATCAATGCCCGGAATTACTTCAAGGCTAATGAATATGTGATTTAATTGAAAATTTTAGAACGCTTTACTCATGGCGAACCAGCTGGTCGCCAAAGGCGGCTAGTTAAAAATAAATATTTTGTTTCAAACTGTTTGTTTATATAAGATTGCACTGTTCATACAACATACTTGAATTTTAAGCTCATTAAAGAGACAGTGTGTACTGAAATTACTAAAAAGATGAGGGAAGTATGATTTTAAGATAAGAAAGATAAGATTTTAAAATATTTATATGATAAATTTCTTTTTCATTGTTTAATTACCAAAATATATTCTAATAAAATATCAGGAATTGTTGTGCATGGAGTACAA
>JAPMOQ010059003.1:226988-237119 GCA_026543055.1 Argiope trifasciata | reverse complement strand
ACTATTGCATAGTTATTTTCATTCAATCTTCCCGTTCAAGAAAGTGTGAAAGTGTACTTTTGTTCAAACGTACGCCCTTTTTTAATGCCCCTCAGAATCTGCAAAAATTTGCCCCCATTAGGTGCTTTCGTAATACAAGTTCGCCAATGGCTTGAGGTTAATATATGAATACATAAATTTATTTTTATGTTCATTTATTTATGCGAGTATCACTCGAAAAGTGTTTGGATTTTACTTAAGCTAAAATCACGCCATGTTTGAATGGAGCTTGCAAAAAAAAAAAATACTGACAGAAACCATTTCAGCCCTGGAAGATAGAAAAATTGATATCACGAAAACGATATTTATCACAATATCTGATATATTTATACAGATACTCAAATAATACAAAGGGGAAGCCATTGTAATAAATACAACGAATAAATAAAAATAAAAATATATTTGTTATACTTTGAATATTAAGATTTATCATTTTTATCAATGATAACTGGAGAACAATTCTGTTGGAGAAATCTTAAGCCATCACAAACAAGAGAAACAACGACAAGTACGGAATACATGAAATAAGAAACTTGTTGCTCAATTGCTTTTGCAGTCCAAGACGCAAAATCTTTTATTAAACGTTACATGTGTTCAGTGTGCTTTTGAGTCTTTTTCGCTCGGGGCGTCGCAGTCCACGTCTGGGTTCATCCGCGCGGGCACCGTCGAGTTCTTGCCCGTCATTGGGTCGACGCAGTAACAGTAGCCCGTGGAATAGTGACACTGTTTCTTCATGTACGTTCCGTCCCCTTCGCACTGGGGTACGTAGCCACCGATCAGACCTAGAAAATCAAATGGGATCCTTCATTTCCGTCTTGCTAATCAAATAGAAAATGTCCGCTTTTTAAAAGGTTTTGCTGTTTTAAATTTAGATTTAAAAAAGGAATATAAAAGAACTTGTTTAATGTCAGTTCCTATTTAGGTCAACAAAGAAACAATTTCCCGGGGGTCGCAGTCACCTGGTTGGTAGAACGTCAGTGTCGTACCCGAAAGGTATCGAGTTATGTTCTCTTCTCGGCCAAAGACCACCGTGTTGGCTTATGGCAGTGGAGGCACGTTCAATAGGTCCTCCAACTTTTCCCATCACAAATGATACTTCTGGGGGTACTGAGTGGGTCTCTGATTTGGATCTAAACTCTGATTTGCATATGGATGAATGCGTGTATGAATGAGCTCTACCGCCCCCTCAAAAGGGTTGTGCCGTGTGTGTTCGAGCAAAGTCGTCCTTTCACCTGAACAGTGCTCGTTCACAACGAAAGGCGCACATTTTTGCCTTCATTCGAAAGAGCTACGCTCATTCGGACTTGGTATGACCAACTACCATTAGACTGACCCGAAGAAAAAAATTATTTTAGTTACTTTTTTTTAAAATACTAGCTGGTATCCGACGCGTTTCTGCCGTCGAAGAAATAATATTGAGTGCAGTCAATCAATAATTTGGCAATGTTTTATCGAAATATTCATCCGATATAATAAAATATTATATCGGATGAACGGTACGGCAGCACATAAAATACGAACGAACAACTATCCATTTTTAAGTATTAGATTTGTGTATCCTTTTAGAATTGTATAACTTGGTGCTGTTGCAGAATGGTAATGAAAGAAACTATTTATTGTATTTTGTGATTCGTTTCATATTTTTTCAGAATTCTCAAGTTTAAATTTTGAGAAATGAGAGCGAATAATGTTTCAAATCTTTTGAATGAAAAAAGTTGAGAAATGTGGGTTTAATTAATTTAATTGGTGTAACGTAGTTTTTAATATCAGAAAAGAAATCACTTAAAATAAATTGTGAATGTTAATCAATGAATCAACTAAAGGGAATTAAATGAATTCATTTCAAGAAATTATTACTAATTATTAATGAAATGTCATTAAATGAAATCAATACAACTATTCGGGATGTCTGTGATTGGTTACCTGATCTCTCTTCCTCGTCTTTTCTCGCCAAGCAATGGCATCCCTTTGTCGTTGTGGACGGTTTGTTGATCATGGAGCCATCCTTCCGGACGCAGACGCACTGCGGGCTGTGGTCGTAGCACTGCTTGGGATGGAGGTCGCCGTTCTCGTCGCACTTGGGCGTGATGCCCATCATGAACAGTCTTAAGCTGTTCATCGTGTTCTTCCTCATGCACATCGGGATTTTTGAATCCCCTGGGGACGAAACAAAAAGAATGCACGTGACACTTTTTGAAAACATTGACACAAGTATTGAAAAATGAATCTGGGAAGTTATGATGACTGTTAATTAAATTTTTATATGATTCAAATATAAGGTATTTGTTATTACGATTTATGCAGTTTATGTTTCCATTGAGGAATTTCCTTTTAGGCTTAAAATTTACAAAAAATACTTTTGATATTTTGAAAAAGAAAAAAGTAAAATGATGCCACAGCACTTAGCTGAGAAAAATTAACCTTTAAAGGGGGTAAGAAACCTCTCAGTTGACAAGAGGGCTTTGTTACTGAGGTTGTGCATCACGCGAGGTATGACGAGATGCAACTTGTCGAAACTGAATGCGGGGAAGGTTGCAAGGTTTAAGCATCAACAGGGTAGCAGTTGACATCTTCATGTTATTTCACAGACTTTTGTGCTTAATTTTTGGTATACTGAGCCCAAAAACCAAAGAAGAAAACTTTATAAATTTTGATAGTTTTAGTGAATTTTTTGAAAGTAATTCTCAAAGTGATTTTCATTCCAATGACGAGAGTAGTAGTGGAATTATAGAAAGGTTCTGTCAAAGGAAAAATACTTTATGATGAGTATATCGCAGAAGTTAACGTTCGCGACTAAAAGCGTCTTCTATTGGGAAGATGCAGAGTGAATGTTCGCCGCTCGGTCAGTTGTCGGTTGGGCGTGCTTGGAAGGAAGTCAGCGAATTGTGTGTACCACCGACATCACTGTGCAGGCCAGGGAAGGGGAACAACGTGCTGCAGTGTGCTTTTGGGCTGCAGAAAGATGACCAGGGACTGAAACTCGTGTCCTAATGTTTACGAATAAACATGTCACATGTGTGTCAATTTAACTGAAATAAATTCTGTCGGAATATCTCTTACACATACTCCATTCAGTCTATACCCCATCCTTTCCATATTTTAGAAGCATATTTTTGAAGAAAGTTATATGCTTGGACCGACATTCATAAAATTGGCCATCTTATTTATTGAAGCTTTGTAATTAAATGCGAATTACTCTGACGGTGCACATTTTGACTCCATCATGATTACGTGGGCAACCGTAAACTTTTTTTCCAAGATGGTATTGATCATCTTGTATTATAGGGAAATAAATGTATTAATTGTTATGGCGATCATTTTGGAAATAAAAAAAATAATTTATTTACTTTATTTCCATATATCTCATTTTCCTTTGATTGCCCCTTATTAAGCTCTATATAATCTTTATTGTGAAAATATTTATGTGTCTATTTGAGAATTTATGTGAAGGTGCAATCTAGAACATCAAAATCAATAGCAGAAAATGATAAAGTTTTAGAAGGAAAATCCAGGCAACTTCATTCAAAAGGAAATTATAATGGCCTCTTAATAGGACTCAAATTTCCTTTAAGAAGAGAAACAATGCACTTCAATGAAATGTGCAACAGAAAACATTCCTTGCCGTTGGAAATTGTTTCAAAAATATCATACATTAAATATTTATAAATAATTATGTGAAACTTATGTATTTGTGATATCGCTTCAAAAATACAAATAGCTTCTATACAAAATTTTATTCTGAAAACACTGAAAATGTTCGCATATTTGCAGACAATCTACAATCTAAGGTGAATCACGTCTAAAAAGATAACTTCCTATAAGAATTAAACCAATAACATTCCAAAGAGTGAAGGTCTGCATTTGTTGCAGTTTCCAAAGCAGTCTTTGTTATTTGGATTCCATAATTTTATTTTCATTTGTACAGCAATTGATTTAAAAAAATGTTCTACTAAAAAATTAATATTCTTCAATAATATGTTGTAAATTTTCTCAAACTATAAAGAGTTCTAATTTAAATCAGAAGAAACTCTATAAATCTTGCTGATGAGAAGTAAGACCATTTGTAGATTTAAATTTGCATGCCGTTGTGTCATTAAAATATTAGAACAATGTTGTTTAATTTTATATTATTTTCTCTCATTTCCTGTTTTGGTGAATATATTACACTTTTCGTAAGTTTTTTTGGCAACATTTAAATAATTTTTTGTCCCTTTTTTGGAACATTTTTTCATTTAAATTTGATTTATTTCAGATAGAAAGGAATAAATACTATAAAAAACGAATAAATTTTCTTCACGACAAAAACTTGTTTTCAAAGCTTTTTAAATTGAGCTTTACTTTTGACTTTATAAAGAATATTCTTAACCAAGTTTTTTTCAAAAATATTATTACTTGCCGTATTATTGCAGTAATTTCCTATTATTCATTCCGTATATCATAGATGCTAGTTGCAATAATTTGTATAATTGGAATAACCGAGACTCAATATTTGAAAGACTTCCAGGGCTTGGTTGAATCAAATCTTTACGAATTTTAAAGTTTTTAAAGATGATATTGCACTAAATTATCGAAGGGTGTTTAAGTCATTTGGTGCATGAGTCAATTTTTTCCAAAAATATCATAATTAAATGCCACAATATTTACTACAACTGTTGCTATCTACTTCCTGATTGAATTATAACAGTGACAGCTTTTTAATAAATATACACACAGTAGCTGACAAAAGTTTTAGTCGATATGTTTTTTGTCCTACTTTTTCCTAAGTTGTAAATTAATAGTTTGCATTGCTTTGAAAACTCAACAAAACATAATAGAATATTTGAGACGTATGCATGAATGAAAAATAATTCGGAAATTCACAAACGTATATAAGCGAAAGTTTTAAGACAATGATTCTGTTTTTCTAAACTTTTATTGACATTAAACGCATCAATAAAATGAAATACAGCAATATTTCATTTCATGTCTTTTCGTTTTGAAGACAATGTCTGAGCATGGAATTAATAAGACTTTCTAAAGAGCACTTTGAAAGTTTCTCCCCTTCCGATTGAAAAATCTGAAAGCGTTTCGCCTTTGAAGAATACCTCTATGTCCCTATTTTTCTTCCAGTGTGTTTTAATAGGTGTTCCATCGAATTGAGGCCAGATGATCGTCCTAGTAAAATTTTATTAGTTATTATAATTATAATAAAGCTCAATGTGTGTGTGTGTGCGTGTGTGTGTGTGTGTGTTGGCGCTCTACAGGCCAGACCGTTGGACCCACAGCTACTAAATTTGGTACATGTATACCTTGGAGGTCGGGAATGTGCACCTCGGAGCCCTTTTTTCGAATTTTTAATTAGAATTTGAATTAATTAAAATTGAAGCGAAATTTCGACGTTTTTCCGCTATAACTTTCGAAATTATGATCACACAAACATGATTTTTACATCAATTTAAAGATTAAAAAAATTAGCTTTTTAACGGTATCAGTTTTTTTAATTTATAAGGTAAACTTTTATTTTTAACGAATTTTTAAAGAAATATTTTAACCATGTTTTTTTTTGAGCACGTGACTGGATAAAATAAAAGAAAACAATGAACAGAAGTTCAAATAAAAAAATACTATCATCGTAAATCAAGTCTAAAGAAATGATACTTTTTGCACGTGACTGGATAAAATAAAAGAAATATAAAATGTGATATTTTCTTTAAAAAATAAATGCAAAGCAAAGGTTTCTATAATCGTTTGCAATATCTAAATCATTTATTTAACAAATCTTTCTTTATTTATAGTAAACCTGATTGAATTTAGACAGGATACGCATTGAAATTCCGACTTAAGGGCATATTTCTATAATCGTTTGCAATATCTGTATCAGTAATTCAATAATTTTTTTCCATTATAAAATGTGATAGTTTCTAAAAAAATAAATGAAAAGCCGAGGTTTCTATAATCCTTTGCAACATCTAAATCATTTATTCAATATTTTTTTTTTCCTTTTTCGCTTTTTTAAAAAAAACATTAAATATTTTGGCAGCATCATGGAAAAAAAACATTTTTAATTTCAGGCCAATTAATGCCCGGAATTACTTCAAGGCTAATGAATATGCGACTTAATTTAAAAATTTAGAACGCATTACTCATGGCGAACCAGCTGGTCGCCAAAGGCGGCTAGTTAGTTATAAACTAATTTGTCATCATTTTACATTTGAGATCCTTTTTCGCTTAAAACTCGATCCACGATAACGTTATTTGATGAGCATACAGCAGCTTGTGATGTAAAATATTTTAATAAGCATTTTTATCCATAATCATATTGACGTGTGCAAAGAGAATAACCCTGATAGAAAGTTCCCTACATCATTACTAATGAGTTTCAATGCTTCAATGTCTGATGTTTGTACCAGGGATCCATTTTGGTGCTTTTTAGGAGATGCATATAAAAATGGGCATCAGAAATTGAAGTCTTATTAATAACTCAATATGGCCTTTTCCCAATCTTTGTTCGTCCATGTTCCATGCTGCTTAGTGAAAATTCAATCGGAATTTCCCATTATTTGCTCCACTGAGAGGGTTTTTTTTTAGGGTCGTTCACGATCCAGAGACGTCCGGACAATGTCTTATGGTGTCTTTACTTACTGTGCACTCATGTTGCTTGGCACCTGCGTGTTTGAACAGCGTTCTTGCTTGGGTCAATGAAATATTTCTTTCAGATTAACCCTTCTTGACACTGAGTCATTTTTTTGGGTCACCACCCCCATATATATTGATGATCCATATATTGACGCATCTTTACCACATACTATTTTTATAATATGTAGCTAACAGTTGTTTTGAGAATTTCAGACAGACTCTCTATAGCATAATATTTCCACTTTGCTTCTTAATTAAAAGAGGAATGGTCAAAGGCATTTTGTAAAAAGTATTTTGTAAAAGTATTTAGTACAAAAGTAAAAGTATTTTGTTCTGCTCTCATACTAAAACTCATGTAAGTACATGAATATTTCCAAGTATAAAATAAAATTCTCATGCTTGGTAATATACAAGGCATGCATGTTAGATACCACGTAATTTTAAGTCAATTAATAAAAACGAATTTTAACAGATCATCTCAAATCTTTTGCATTCATTTTTCAAATTAAACAAATATTTAAAAATGATATTAACAAATATTAACAAATGTTAATCTGTTAATATCATGATTAATCCTTTTATTTGCTTAAATGCATATTATTAAATCTACCTATAAACATAGAGTAAGTGTAACTTTTACTATATCACCCCGATATTGGCCGATGTTTAGAATGTCGAATAATAATATCCTGAAGATATTGTACAATAACTAGAATTAATGGGAGTAATCGAAGATGAGACAAACGTATAAAGTGCAAAACATTATCATATCATGATATTTCAGGCTAAATATTCGAAATTAATTTACTTTTATCATGCTACCAATACCATGGCTCTTTATGCAGCGGTGTGATTTCTCATCTAATAACTTGATTCTAAAGAGAATTAACGCATATAAATCATATTTGTAACGTTTCTCAAGGTCTTACTTTTCAAGGTTTTTCTTTAGTAAATCCATTTAGTGATTTAGTTCTTAACTGGAGAGGTGAAATTTTAGGGCTTAACTTGGGGAGTCGACGCAGCATCTAATTTATACTCAAATTAAGTTATCTAATGAAAGTATTAGTATGAAAATCTGTCAGTATATTTTGCAGATATTTTTCTTGATATATTGATGTGTTATTTTTTTTTTCAAAATGTATTATCATTGAAAAAGTAAATGCGTTGAAATATACATTTTCCTCTCAAATTGCATACCACAATAAATAATATTCTTGAAAAAACATATCCCTTTATGCTTTTTAAATCATACTTATTTCTCCGGTATATAAAGGAACATAGAAAATAATAGGAGGCAAAAACAGACAATTTTAAGAAAAATGAAAAAAATTGACAATGGGTAAAATTGGCTTTTTTTTAATCGGCTTGTGTGACTTTCTTAACGCGGTTTTCTAGGGCATTTTAAACGTACAGGTTAAGAACTGGTATAAAAATCAACCTAGAAATTCTTTTGGTATATTCATGTATTTTATAAATTTTTCAGAATACATACTCTCTAGAAAATATAATGATGTTTGAACATACATATCAGAATCAGTTGAATATGAACTTTCATCGAAAAACTCTTCTATACAATTACCCTCCTCACTGAAACCACTTTCTGCTTCATTTAAGAATGTCTTATGCACTGCTTCCTCATAGGCTCAGTAAATTGAGTGATATTTCGAGGCCTAAGCTTTATCGCCGTCTACTAAACCTTGTTTATCACTTTGAAACTAAGACGGAGGTACGGTCTCAGAGATCCCGCTCAAAGAAATAACCGAATCCTTTTTTTTTTTAAAAACCATCAACTGGAAAAAGTGCACTTATTGTATTGTGTAAGTGTATTGGTCTCAAAACAGGAACTTACAGGTTCAATCCATTCAATTGAGCTAAAAATAGCATGAGAGAGACCGAAAATTCAGCGCTAGCGGTCTCACAGACCACACACGCCCAGTTAAGGGTTAAACTATAAACTATGCTACAGTTTTGGCAAGTACAGTTTTGGAAATAACCTTACCCTCGGTAGTGCGTTGCGCCATGTTGTGATATCTGATCATGAGACGGATGGTAGGGCCTGTAAAGGAATGTCGAACTTTATTTTCGAGTTGCATAAAGGTGGTACAATATAAATAAAATATATTATAATGCCTACATTTATATAGTACTATTAATGATAAATTATATTAATACGACTATATAAATAAAATATTAGCCTAAGTGATATATAAATCGTTTTTATTATTTATCGTTGAGTGACAACAGTCAAACCTAAACTTCTGATTCGCCATTAAGAAAACTTCATTCAATAAGCGGAACGATTATGTAAAAGAAATCAAGGTTATAGAAATAGCCGACAAGCAAAGTTGGGTTTTTCTTCGGCGATGAAATACAATGAACCCTCACCAGACGAATAATTGTTTACATTTTTTTATGGAAATGTATATTCATATATTTCAAAACTATTGTCTCATAAAATTTATTTTTGTATTATCTAAAAGGCTCAAAAAATTGTGTCTTTAATGACATCAAATTCGTTTCAGTACACTTGTTTTCTATTATATTTTTAACAGTTTTTCAAACTATAATAAATTCCACAGACTGTTTTCAATGCTAGAGTGAAGTTCGAATTCCTCAATAAAAATATTAAATGTTTTAACTTCGTCAACATTAAATTTAATATTTAAAACATTGCGTCTTTTGGTCATTGACTTTGGAACAGAATCTCACTCCTGCTTTTATTTCGCACACACACATACACTTTTCGTGTATGTGTATGCAGATATCCTCACGCATATATACTTTATAATTTTCCCTCACAATTATGTGTAGAACACTGATTCATTTAAAGTTACGTTTTTAAGTCATATCAAATAACAATGGGGAATTTAGGAACATTACATTCCATATTAATAGTTTAACAGTACAAAGTCAAGGACCTGACTAACAAGCCGGTGAGTCGTATTTTAAATCAGTAATATCCACGTTTCTGATATTACCTTCAAAGTAGATTTCATATAGAAGCCGTATCGCAAGAGTTTTCATGTCATTACTTTGGGAAAAAATTTAAAAAAAGTTTGAAAATGGACAAATCCATCCCTAAGAGGTTGGAAATATGTTGGGATTGAAATTTTCATTTCCATTTTAATTCCCTTTTTATTGAAAATGATAATTTAAATTAGATGAATTATTTCATAATAGAGAAACTTTGCACTGAAAGGTTTTTTTTATTGTTTCAATTACTTTGAAATTATGGCCTCAAAACACATTTTCAGCCCCTGATAACAACGGTCTTTTAGTCAACGAATGTGACACCTCAATAAGAAGTTCTTATTTGGTGAACTCTCCTATTGTTTCCATTCATCCGAATACTTCTGACTGATATGGAATTAGCGAAAGATTTGATGGAAAGATGTGAAATTTTCTTTTCCCCACATAAATTCAAATTGTATAATTATGTAATATATATATATATATATATATATATATATATATATA
>JAPMOQ010059003.1:139463-222316 GCA_026543055.1 Argiope trifasciata | reverse complement strand
ATATATATATATTCAGCTTTTATACAATGTTACTGAAAATAGTAAAATAATCTGCAGCGAAACGAAAAGCATAATTTTAAAAATAATTGATAGTTAGTCATTTAATAAGTAACTTTACCAACCTCATTTTTCAAAATTTTATGAAAAAACCCAGATTTTTTGTAACAAGAAAGTTGCCTATTTCTAACTTATTTTTTCGCCATAATTAGCGTCAGTATGAGTTCTCTTGCTCACATCAGATATAGAAAAAAATACAGAAATGTTTTTATTTAATACTCAAGGATAAGAGTTTCTTCTTCCAGTTGTGAAATTTGGAAAATCGTAGCAGTTGATAAAGTTTATTAAGCTGCAAACTTTAGAAATATAAAAGTATAAATCTTGACAATGTGCATTATTTTTTAGAAAAAAACAACATAATTTCAATAACTGAAAAAGAGAGAGAACAGAAAAATCAAAATAAATTTATGAAAATAAGCATGCACAGTTCTGAAAATATAAACCATTCCTGTTCGACAATTCATTTATTTACATTCGGTACTATTTTCTTGCAAATTTTTGTAATGTGAAGTGAAACTTATATCAAGATTTTATTTGATCCGACACTATATATTATACGATATCTCCATAGTATTGTTTGATATTCTATAATGTCAATATAATGTAATTTAATAAAAATAAACATGAATACATTTTATTTTTAAATTACTTTACCATTGTAATATATTTATAGCTATTATCCGTCAAACTACTTGCAAATCAGAATAAATAAGTCTCAAGTTTATATTGCTCCTCAAATTGCTCTATCTTCGAGCAATTCCACCGAATTCCTTGACATTAGCCATTCGATATGTATTTGTTCAAACTATTCTGATATCCTTCTCCCATGATCATCAAAATTGTGGAGCGTTCTCCTTGTGTCTTAATAACATCTCGAAAGGGCCGTTTTCAATTCAATGCTTCAAAAGATCTGATTTAATTGGGAAAGCGATGGGTTTTTCCCCATCAATACGACAGAAAGACGGAAGAATCTTTGGTTCACCAGTTATGATGGAAAATCGCGAGAAAGGCACTTCCTCGACACTTCATCTTTATTTCTTGATCTGATATCATACATGCTCAGACAACAGGGATGTTTTTTATCCATTTTCCATACCAAGAGAGAAGACTTCCATAATACTGACAGGACATAAAGCGCAATTATGTTTATGAATATGATACGCAAAATTCAATGAATCTATTTTTCTCCATATTCTTCATATTCCTAAGTAAGAAAGATATTTTTATATAGAACTGTTCAAAATGAATTTAAGTCATGAAGGTAGATGCAATCTCCATTATGATGTATTAAAATCCCTCTTCAGTAATTTTCAGCTCCACCATTAAAACTATACAGCCATTGCTATGTATATATATAGCTATCTTATCCACCCATGGTCTTTCAATTGTCACACACATACAGACAGATGGGCGTTTTCTAAAAATATGTAAGGCATGTGTGTAGGCATTGTTATGTGATAGTAAATGAAGTCTCTATAACTATACTTCTAAAATATTGTAGAAATTCACTTTCTATTATCCAATTCAAATTGCAATGCATTCGTTTCTTTTTCCGGAAGGTAATTCGAACACAAACTTTGTCATAGGAGATCTAAAGTCTTCTTTGCTAAGCCCAAATGCCTCAATTCATTCTGATTAAATCATTTACGAACGATGACATCGTAACAAAAAAGGCCTCGTTGCTTTCATATATTTCAGTATCAAAGAAATATAACGAAAACTCATTCTGCAATTTTGACTGAATGGTAGAAAAATGGATCTCAGTCTTGGATATTTATTTTTATTTCATTTATTCATGGTTAATATTTTTCAAAACATGTCATTGAACGAGGGATGATCCAAAAAATAGTCCACAAGGCAAAGGAAAAATGTTTCACTAGACCTATGTGGAGGCCCCTTGGCTTCATCATCACCAAATATGTTGAGGCATTTATCAAACAGCTGAGCCCATTTGTTCAACCCGTCTTGGTAATAATCAGGTCCCTAGCTATTGAGCCAGTTCTTGACCCTATTTTGAATGCTGCCGTCTGATGTGAACCTCGTTTCGGATAAGTGTTTCTTCAAGGACGGGAAACAATCCCTGGAAACAAAATCGGGGCTGTATGGGGAGAGGGTGACTCCAGATCTCTCACCTAAACGTTTCAAGCAATCTCTCTGCCCGCTTCAAAAGAACGACACCATTTCGCCACCTGTTGTCTACTCATTGCTACGCCTCTTTGCACTTCAACGATTTGTCTGTGAATGTCAGATGGAAACACATTCTTGGCCTTTAAAAACCGTATCAAGGATTGCACCTCTGTGCGAGATCGCTTCTTGTCTTGACGGCTTGCCATTCCTGTCGCTGCTTCAGGTCTCAGTACTTCCACCATCTGCTTGAACAACTGTTTTAAGACTAGTGCTATTTAACTAACAATACTCCAATCTACAATTTCTGCTTTCCAAATACTGCTGCTTGTAAACTTTTTTTCGGATCACCCCTCGTATAAAATCCTCCAACACTTTTTATTTTGACAATGCAAAAATGGCAGTAATACATTTTTTGGCTTAATGTGTCTCATAAGTATTTTATCTCACCATTTTGTTTTCAGTGTCAAGATAAATATGGTAGCGAGTTAAAATCGAAATCAGTACAAAAAAAATTGTATTTAGGTATTTGAGTCAAAGCCAGCTGAAAAGTTGATTTATATCCAGAAATGTTCCCCAGTGTAATTCATGTTCAAACCAGAAAACTTCTGTATGTAACATGAAGAGGCTAAATGCGTAGACTAATATATGATGGGAACATGAGGCATCATTTATCAAGTATTTAGACGTTCTTTGAATACACGGACAGAATTGTATAATTGAGTTATCAATATCCATTGTAATTTATGACCTATTTGTTCTTAAAAAGTATAAATAATAAAAAAATGTAATGTACATAATTACATTATAAAAATATATTAAACATAAGAATTTCTAAGAACCCAATCAATACTCCAGTTATCTGACTATTAAGGATTATGGGGTATCGAAACTATCAGAGGTTTGGGGTGACATATTCATAACCCAGTAACAGGCATTAGACACTAGCGATCGCTTTTGCCGAATGGCTAAGTTACACGACTTCAAACCCCAAACTCGCAGGTTCGATCCTTGTTGGAATTCATCCTACACATTGGCACAATTCCTACTAATACCATCGCCACAAGTTCTTATATAACACACCGCAGATACAAAGGGTATCAAATTATAGCTGATTTGAACGTCTTTATTGTAGACTAACGCAACTGTCGATAATAATTGAGTCGTTATTTACTTAAGAAATTTGTTCTAATTCTTGTGTGGAAATAATAAAGATAAATGTAGCGTATATTATAATATAAAAAGGTTATATTTAGGATAAAATGCTCTGGGAAAAAATCGATGTAATGAACAGGTATGCTTAGGATTCTGAAGAATCCAACTGCTCTTGATAAAAGACTCGATTAGAGTACTTACAACAGCCAATGCAATTAAAGTTCTGAGCATGCTGGTATTCGGAATTTTCATGCTGCAAAAGAAAAATAAGATAAATGATTTTTTTTTAAAGTTTATATTCAAATGAAAATTTTATATTTTAATAAAACAAATAAATTCTTTTATTTTATATTAAATTTTTTAGTTAACAATTATTATCTCAAAGTTCATATAATTATATTTCCTTATCTTAGTCATAATGAAATTATAATAAGATTGTTAATTTCTCGAATTAAAAATATTTTATATTACACATTCATGAAAAAAATTGGATTATTTTCATCTGCTGCATATACGAATAAAAAATAATTTTTTTGTACTGTATTTACAAAATACAGAAATTATTTATCAGTACTGTAACTACCTCAAGTGGCACAATATCTTGGGTAATACTAGAAACAACAAAAATATGGAATAATAAAGTTTTGTGATAATGAAAAAGTGTGAAATCGAAAAATGACTTTATTATATTGTTCAATATTATATACCACTCTTTTCAGGCATTGAACAACATTTCAATGTTACAAACTTTCTCAAAATGCATGACGAATTCTCTTTGAAATCCTCTTAAGATCGGGTGCCGGGACATTTCGGCTTGCCATTTGACACTTAATCATTCGATTGAGGGGACGGATCAACAAGGGTATATTATGTTAATGGAGAATCTTTTATGGTTCCACTTTCAGTGATGCTCCTAATTTTGATCAATCCTCTCAATTAAATTTACTTTTTAACATTTTGTGAGTAGGATGTAATTTGAACTCGAAAAGAAACAAATAGATTTTTGTTCGAACATAAGATTTGATGCTTGAATTCATTACACAGGCTTAATTCAAAAGGAGTCCCATTTAAAAGGTAAGTTAATACTTTTCCAAAAACTGCTTAAAGGCTTTGAGTTTTAGCTTAAAGTTTCCAACATCAAGAAGGAGATGGTAAAGTCGTATTTCCTGTATTAACTGCATTTAAAGATTCTAAATTTAACATTTACTATATATTTTATTTTAAATGAATAAATAAAGTAACGATGATCTAGGAGGTTTCATTAAAAACTATCTGTTTTTTTTTTAAACAAGGAGAAAGAATCAAAACCAGGATACGTCCAAAACTTTCTCAGGTTTCTATTTTTGCAAGTAAAAAGTATAAAATTAAATTATTAACTGTTATATTGAGTCGCTAAATACAGAATTAAAAATTTTAATATCAGTGATGAATGTAAAATTTTCAGTTCTGTCATGATAACAACAATTAATGTTGTTTAATGTAGAATTTACGATATAGTATTAACAGAAATGCATTAATAAAGTAATTCACTTTGTCTGTCGAATAGCATTAAACAAGCCAATAAAACAGTTAAAAAGCATCAATAAACGCTTTGCTACATTTGTATATGCTGCGATAGTCTCTCAGTATTTTTTTGTTTTTGTTAATCTCCAATTATTTTGAACAGATATGTCTGAAGTTTTATATCCGGGGTTTATGCAGAATCAGATTTTTTAAAAAATCAGATCAATATAATCTTCAGATGGCGCTACTAGCTCATCGTTTAGTTTCTTCCCTTCATTAATCGCGAGAATATCGGTTGGTGCTTTTAAAACTTTGTTCGGCTTTAATTACTTTCTCAAAAGACAATTTATGTTTATTCTTAAGATACTTTTTGAATAATTCATATCAGCTCGCACTTACACGTCTTTAACTACACTCTTGCAAATTAAGTTTCTCAAAAGATCTGTAAATATTATATAGTTATTAGAATACAATTTAAAAAATCAAGTTGCATTGTTTCATTGGATTTTAAAACACATGCAATAGCTTACAGAATATTTCAATAATAGAATTCGGGATTGATCGTTATATATATATATATTTTGTTATATTTATATATTTTGGTCATTATATATATATATATATATATATATATATATATATATATAATGACCAAAATTCTGGCAATAAGTGATTGGCCAAAGACCAACCAAAACAACACATTGCAGGCATGAATATTGCCCTCATCCGAAAAGTATGTTTCCTTTAGCTGAAAAAATTGTGCACGTGTTACAAAAATCTATTTGTAATCCTCTTAAATTTTGAGGCAAAGAAAAGAATAAATTCCGAATATTAGTATATATATTTTTTAAGAGAATTAAATATCCTACCCTTATATTAACAATCTAGGCCTTTTGAAAGAATAGTTAAATTGTTTATGAAAAATTCAGTTAGTGATCGCGATGTTTTTCTAAATGAAAGCGGGAAAAACTAAGCCTAGTTAGCAAAAAACGATTTCGCGAACCCGTTGTGAAACTTGTCACACCTCCAGCTGCTTGTGTATTGATTGTGCAAAATATCGGCATATTGTTGGCAATCAAAGGATTGTGAATCGCTAATAAGTAATTTCACAGCGAGAATGTCCATATTTAGCAAATTATATTTTGGCAAACTGTCGGAATTATACAGATCAAAAACATGAGTAGGAAATTCGAGTACTCGAGAGTTGAGAAATTTATATTGCAAGAATAAGAATTAAAATGGATAATATCATGAATTTTGCGTAGATTACAAAGATCATAAGGACATTTAAAATATATAATTTGATATCAAAGAACTTATTGTAAATTAGTTTTATTGTTGCGAATGAGTTTTAAAATTTAGTTTTTCATTGATGCTACTTTTATTTCCAAACAACTATTTTTCAAAATTATAATATTTTTTTCAAAATTTTATTTAAACATAGTTTGTAGCATTTTTTTGTAGAAATATTGTCCGCTACTTAAGAACAGTATCCGTGTTCACAATATTGAAAGATTTTTAAAATTTAGCCAATCTTAAATTATCTTCTTCGAATATTTTCATCTTTTGTGTCAAGCAGAATAATTCATCCGTTAACATGGTCTTTTAAAAGTTTTGCCAATTTATTTTCTGTTTGGTTTGATTTTGCGTCATTTTTAGCACTTTTCTCATAGTACTCATTGGAATATCATATGTGTTGAACTGCCTTTCAGTTCTTGTAATGGCATCTGTGTTTAGTTAAAAACTTATTTAAACTTTTATTTAAATGTATTATTTAATGATATATTTAATTTTTTGGGCAACATATTTATAAAAAATTTCTTGGAATTTGTCTTTCCTATTTATATGATTGTTATTTGCGTTAATTGGGAGTTGACACTAAAATGAGACATGAAATTACTTTCATTGTTTACCAAGTAGTGAGACCAGTAACTTGGCAGAAAAACTATTTAATTTTTATATTTCATTATAAGTTTGTCAATTCTTTTAGAACGGTTATAAATTTAATAAGGCTTCGAAGTTATATCTTATAAAGAGCGTAAAGAACTTTCAATTCTAAATATCTTAATTATGCCTTTTCTTATTAAATGCACTTTTGCATAAATTCGATTTCATTGCCAACTATAAATCACACATTTTATTTTTTTAAAACCATTGTTATCATACCATCATGGCTCAAAATTCAAATATTTGAATTCAAATATTTTGTTAAATATTAAAGAAATTTTGGACACCGAGTATCTTAAAAAAATGTAAGGATGAAAGCAAATTACAAAATTGGATCCAAAGCAAAAATATTTGCATAAAATATAAATGCAGCGAGATACTTTCAAATTTAAAAAAGTCTCCAAATTCAACATATGTGCTTACATTTAGCTTCCTTAAATATTATACACTTATACGTAATTTAAATTTTATGCAACATATTTAGTTTTATAGTTATCTCTGAGTTTGAATTATACTGCAAATTTTATATGCAATGCTAGCAAAAGTTCTGGTAAGGCATCGAAACTTGCAAACTTATCACCAGCAGCAAGGCACGATATCCGACGATGAGTTTGGAAGCTCTTGATCTAATTACACTTGATTTCCGAAAAGTCAAAATTATGAAGGGCGTTGTTATTCTATTACCACGTGAATTTCGTGAAACTTTGGCTTTCAATTTCAGGTTAATCGTAGCAGAGGAGTTCAATTTAATTTGCGTCATAGCATTTATGAGTACAGACCAACAGATATTCAACCTTAAGACAAATTTAGCTCAAAATTTTATTAGAATGTACATTTGAAGTACAAAAGAGTTGCACTGAATTTCATTTATCGAGATCTTTAAGTTTTGAAATTATACTGCATAACTTGTATTTGAACAGACTATATTTCCTATACATGGGGTTCGTACCAAATTTGATAGAAATTGACAAACTTGCAAATCATAAACTAAATTTTATCCATCTGGTCACGAGTTCTTTTGATTTATTACATTATATTTGTTTTTAGAGATCAGGAAGATCTGAAACTTGGAGATAACTCAGAGTTTCATAGTCGAATTTTTTTATGAGCTCAAAAGCTTTTTTTTTTCTGCATATAATAAAATAGGAAAGGCATTATTATTTGATGTTCTCACTTTGTACGATTATTGATGCATAAATAATAAAAATTTCTCCTTAATATATATATATATATATATATATATATATATATATATATATATATAACCTATCAACCGATTTTAAATATCGATGCACATGTAATCTAATAATAATCTCTTGGTAGTTTGAAACTGGTTAACGACAAATTAATTATGACAATTAGAAGGAATTCAGAGAATGAATAATTTGTAAATCAAGTTGGAGATAAATAGCCAAATGTGACAACTTTCTGCATTATTTTCTAATAACCCTAAAAGCGAAAAATGGATGCCTCAAAAGCGATATATCATCATTTTGTTGCCTATGCATTTGAGGCTTCAAAAAACCTCAAACGGAATCAACATCATGTTCTCACATAAAAAAATGACAACAGCAAAATCTCTTCAAAATCATCGTAACTGACCTTACAATTCATATATAATATATTCAAAAGTTTGTAAAAAAGGAAAAACTTTTTATTGATGGGCAGTTTTTTCGATTGCACTTTATAGAAATTAAGTTCTCATTGGCAGGAGGTAAAATGTAAGCTATTCATATAATAACGTAACTAAATGAGTGTGTGACTTTAACATGTAATAAAAGCTCATTGAATAAGCAACCATTATGCTAAATAAATAAATTTTCACTGAAGATAAAATGACATATTCAATTGCAAAAACAATGTATTTTTATTCAATTCAGAATAATGAATAATGAATGAAGAGTAATGAATTCAGAATAAACCAAATAAATATTATAATCAATTTTTAAAAAACTTTTTTCAAAGCGAGGTTGAAGTCAAATGAAAATGAAGAAAATAAGAAACAATCAAATGAGCCGAGTCTCACCGTAGTTGTTGAAAAATCAAATCGAATCCTTTCGGAAAAAAACCCAAATGCATGACGGTTTCGTTTATACAGTTTTAAATTCTACTCACATTAAATGAATTAAAGAATCGAATGTCAAAAAAGTCCATAAATATATATAAACTTACAATACCTTTCAAACAGCTTGAGATCGATTTGATAGAGTGCAGTTGTAACAGCTTGATGACCCTGTTTTTGTTTGAAGCGCATAGAAATAAATAGTTCTAAAAACTGTCGGTATCCAATCGAGTCACTGTTTTCCACTGAAAATGTCTATTTGCCTCTCCCTGTGCAACAAAATACTTCATTCTTCCGGGAATATTCTTAAGGTAACGTAATAAAAAGCTACACTCAGTAGTTTTTCAAAACAACTCAAGTATTAAGTTGAAGAGGAATTTATTGTGGATTTTGTTTCGTATCTGTGGAGTGACTTTCGTTTAAACATTCTTTTTGAATCATGCTATTGTTGAAACTAAAATTTCATTTTTATGAGTTTTTTCTAAGTAAAATTCCGCAAAATAAAGGCAAGAGATTAGCAAATATAACTGTCACTTTTAGAACTGATGCAAGTTAGTCATAAATTTTATTAAGCCTGTTTTGTCATGCAGACTTGACGAATTTCTAAACATAATTTTTTTTTACCTAATAAAAGGAATGTAAAAATGCTTTGCTTATCGAAAGTTATTGCTTTGACTTTTTTTTTTGTTTTTACAAAATCAGAGAAAAAGAGAATTTTTTTAAATGATACTTTTTTAAAGCCAAAATCAGAGAAAAAGATTTTTTAAAAATAATATAACATTTGATACCTCGCCATCATTATGAATTACTTTATTAATAAAAACTTATAAAAGTATAAAAGTAAATTAAAGAAAATTCGAGTTTCCAGTTTGAAATATAGTAGCAAAATAACATTCTAAGATAGTTTCCTTTGCTTACATATTTAAAATAATGCAATAAATTAGCCTGCTGACTAATCCTAATTACTGAAGCATTTTCGTCAATATGTGTTTCATAAGAAAATTCATTCATTTAGAACTTATATATTCTTACATAAATATGAATAAGTTCTGCCATTTTACATAAGTGTAACATTCAAGTTATTCTGACGTATGAGCAATTACCAATAAATTTGAAATATTCTATGACATGCAATAGAATAAATAAAAGAGTAATTTATGTGAAATTAATTTATTGTATTACATTTATTTTTTTATACTTTATAAAAGTAGGGTAAATAAATCTTAAAACTTGAAGTAGCTCTGCACTTAGTTTGTAGTAGACTTAAAAGCTTCCAAATTTTCTTATTCATGTTTTAACAACATGGGATTGTTAAATAGAAACTTGAAAACACTTTCGTGAGATGTTTATTTTTTTCCCTGTATATTGAATCAGCAAAAGCGGGAAGATGAGTTTACTCCATGAAAAGGTTACGCAATCATGTAAATATTACTAAGCACATTGTCAGAAGTTCTGGACAGAGCATGCGCACTGTGCCATTTATTTCAGAGTTCGAAGTCACGTGAATTTTAGGCCACGTGAATAGATTTCGTTATTTCTTATATCATCAGTTCATGAGAAATTTCCATTTTTTGTCCTCTGCAAAATGGACTACTTTTATAGTTTTTATCATTTTTATCGGATTGTTTTAAGGTATACAGATAGTCGTAAACATACAAAAAAAAAAAAGGTTACTGCAGTTATTTAACATCGCACGCGTGTGCATGAGAAGTTGTATAATTTTAATTTTTATTTTGAAATAGCTTCAAGGGTATAATTATTCAAAATCGAAAGTTGTCGCTCGAAAGGTTTTTTTACATCAAAATTACAAATAAAATTTTAATTGTATTGTTTGACATAATGAAGCAAGGGTCATTCAAACACTATGCTGAGTAGAGTTTTTAACATAAAACTACCAAATTTAACATTTAATTATTCTAATAGTTATTAGTGCTCTCTAAGAAATGGTTTTGGAAATTACAATCGGAATTTTAATTGCACCAAATGGCATAAGTGATATAAAAATCATTAAAGCTCTACTCAGAGAAAACTGTTGAATATAAAGCTACCAGATTTGATATTTAGTTACTTCCTGCTTAATTGCTGCTCTCTAAGAAAGAGATTTGAAAATTATAACCAAAATTTTAATTAAAAAAATAATCTTAAATATTTTCTGAGCGAGTAACTGCTTTTTACAGTTACAAACGACACAAAATATTACATAAAATTTTCTTAGATCACTTTAGTAAAAAAGTGCCTTTTCAGTAATAGTATTTAAATTTTTGTACTTTTTTTTCTCCAGCTTAAAATTTTTAAAAATTAACAATATTTTGCCTTTTATCATTAAATTATCCATATATGCACTAGTTGTGTGAAAATAAATTACATTTTTGCATGTACGTTATGATTGTTATAATAAATAGCAATTTTTAAAAGCAATTTAAAAACAGACGAAACTGCGCTACTTTTGGGAATACATAAATTCTCTGACACATGTTTTTTTTAAATATACATGTTTTTTTACTGCCACATATGTTGAATTTTTTAAAATCTCTCATTTTAATTCTGTTTTTAATATCCCTTTGCTTCTTTCCAACTTCAACTTTTATGAAAAAAGAGAAGCTATTAATCATAAGGGAAGAGCCCACTTATTGTTTTTGTCTGGCAGAAGAAACTTATTATCAGCTTTTAGCATGCTATTAAGAATTTTTCTTCAAATCTTTCGGCTGATTTATACTGACATAAAATTATAGATTAGTTGAAAATATTCTTCATCATTTTAGCACTTAAAATATTTTTTTTTAGAATTGAAGGCTTTGAATACGCTTTTTTTAATTCAATTCCTATTATTAGATGGCCCTCTTCCTATATATATTTCTTTATACATCTTGTTCAAATTTTCAATCTTTAATAAAATAGTTTTCATCAACTCGAGTTCATATGCATTTTAAAATATTTTTAGTGAATGTCACTTGATGTAAATACATTTTTTTTTTATCAAATATCAATTAATTATTTAAATTCATTTAGTTTTTAACACTTTAAATAGAGTTTTAGCTGTTAGTAATGAAAATTGAAATCAACAAGCAGTAACTCAATCGGTAAAATGCAAGGATTTTAGTATTTTTTTCACGTGAAAGTGAAGAATGCGAGTTCAATTCTTGCGAAAATCAATAATTTTTGTGATAATTATTTAATAAAAAATAACTAAAATTAAATTTTTTTTGTTGATTTAATTAAATTTGCATTAAATCTTTAAGTAATCTTTATTCTAAAAGTAGTTCAATATATCGCTAATTTAAAATTCTAATGATCAAAATCTTAATTTCCTCGTTTGAGATAATGACATTTCAAAAGCTATTAGTTCTGAATTACAGTAAAGTAAAGAAGTTAAAATACTGATTAGTTTATTTTTGCTCTTAAAAAAGAATTGTTTAGATTCTGGTAAGTAATAAAACTCAGAAAACTAAACTCAGAATATTTTTTTATTGAGTTTTGACTTTTATATTCTTAAAAGTATTATTTAAACAATAAAAACCGAAATAATAAAAATAATAATCTAATTGCTCTGCTAGGTACTAATATTCAAGTGATGCATGAATTTAAGCAATTAATAAAAATTGACTTGCCTGTTTTTTCCCATTCTGTATTATCGCATGATGTAGTACTTAAAAAAGATAAGAAGGCTATGCTAAATAGCAAATATGCTAATGACAAATGCATACAAAATAAATACAACCCTAACCAGCCTATTCCCTAATTTCTTCGAAAGAAAATTCAACGATGTCTAATAAATTCGGCTTTTTTTTTTCAGATGGAAATGTTGGATGTTTTTGCACATATTTATAGCAACACTTTGCATGCAATAAGCACTCTACTGTCGTTTTCACACAAGAAACATAAAGCTATTAGTTTCGTGTTTTTCATTATGAGTTTATAAAGCAAAGGTAAATACTCGAGCTCAATATTACGCACATTTAGCAGCACACTCATAATATATTGCAATAAAAAAAGGGTAGTACTAAGTGAAAGAATTAGAAAAATTGGAATTTGTAAGATTTAAACTATATAAAACGATTTAAAATACCTTTTTTTAGATGAATTTGAAAATAAAATTGTCTACACATTAATGATGCTTTTTATTCAGAATGATAGAAATAAACCCGGTAATACGCACGCCAATTTTTATTTATTTATTTATTTTTAATTTTAAAACTCGTCGTGTTGTCAGGTCTTGTCATAAGAACACTTATTTTTTATAGCTATGACTATAAATATTGAAAAAATAGGCTTTTGGTAAAATCCATATTTTCTTAGAATGTTCAAAAACTTATTCTTTACTGCAAGTTACGTGTTTTTGTCTATGTACATCTCACATTGAAAATATACGACATATTGATGGTTAGGAAATTTTTTGGGTCCACAATTATCCCGAATGCGGTAAAGTCAGTTCAACAGTTTAACTGCAAACGGAAAATAATTATTAGAAATTTAGTAATAAGGCTCTACTCTAAAAAACAGTAATAAAAATTGCATACATTCCATGATATTCCTTCCAAATTTTATCATTTGATTCGTTACTGTTGTGAATTGTTTAATCCAAATGTCAGAAAATAAATCCAAACTTAACCAAATTAATCTCGATTATAATTTTCATTTCCATTTTACAATATCGTTCTATATTCGTATGATTAAAAATATTTGCTATAAATGCTGAAGAGCATTTTTATAAATGTATTTTAACATCAGACATTAATAGATGAATAAACTGAATCCATATAATATTTCAAAAAGAGATTGGGAAATCCTACATTCTCTGACATTATAGTGCAGTATTTTCTTAACAATAGTTAAGGAAATATGTTCAAAAGCTGGAAAAGAACCTTACAATGAAATCCAAGCACCATTCGTTTAAGCCAACTATATATCGAATAGATAATGTCTATGTTCGATTGTAAGTACGACTTCTATAATAAGTTTGTAAAATATCTGTTTATCTATATTCATGGAAATGTTTCCATATAACTTTTTAAAAAATGAATGTCCTCTGACGGTTGTGTCGTAATATTTTCCTTTTATTAGACTAATCACTAAAATATTTTTGTGTGATTCAGAAGTTGAAACAGAACTATACTAATGAATATAAGCATTATTAGCTTCAGTCAACTAGATATCGAATAGATCATTTCTATGTTAATAACATGAAAATTATTTATTTCAAATATACAGGCTTGATTCCATATTTAAAAATATAACAAAATGAGGAAATAATTATTACAAATTAAGACATTCCTTGAAAGAATATAAAAAATAATTCTGCAAAAAGGAAAAAGATTGATGGAAAATAAGTCACACAAAGCATAAGTTCTTTGAAGCACTGCAACCTGCGTTTCAAATAATAATTGGCAGTAGCTTCATTTCTTCAAAATATAGAATATCACACACTGTCTTTTTTAATTAAAAATAGTTTCTAACGAATAAATTTTCTTAAAATTTTCAAAAATATATACTTTACAAACAAAAAACAAACATCTTATCATTGGAATTAATTTATATTTAGACATGAGCAAGCTTATGTTATTTGTAGGTCAAGATTCTTCTTACAAATTATTAAAGGATATTTTAAATAGTGAAATGAAAAAAAATACTCACGGTTATATATTAGAAAGAATCTTATTGCCTCTTGCGATAAAGATCGACGTATATCTGATTTTAAGTCTTTTCAGAATCTGCGCTCACTCCAGTGTAGCAAAAATATTTTTATTTTTTCAGATGGCAGTTTATATCTCATTTTTTCACTGCGACTGCAATAACATTTTCTCTTTAAAACATAAAAGCAAGCGTCTTTTCACATAAAAGAGAATAAAAAATCCTTCTTACTCAATCCTTCGTTAGGACAAGGCTTTTTTTTCACGTACTTGACAGTTTTTTCTGTCATCTTACAAGAGAGTAAAGGTAGTTCTGCCGATTACTTGTAAATATATCATAGCGTTAAAAGTATAATTTTGTTGCTCTTTATTCTATCAATCGTTTTAGACCGCCTCCCTTTATAAATATTTGTGTTGAATGAGCTCGTGTGAAAAGTACTTTCAGGTTCTGATCAATATAATCATGTATTCTATGTGTATAACAAAAAGGATAATTAAAGTTTTCAAAGTCTGAACCGAATAAAAAAGTTAAGAAAGAATTGCAAAGCAATAAATTTTCTGACTTTTCAACAATTTGTTTACATTGGACGATTCCAACAGGTGTGTCAATATTTTGCTTTACTGTACAGGTAATGCGTTTTTCATTGATTTTTCTGGATTTTTGTTACTCGTACTTTATTTTCGAATCCTTTTCTGATCTTAGCTGGAGGTATGATCTTCTAACCGTGTTTTGTTCTTAACATTCTACTTTTCTAACATCATATGAGTAATCATTCCGTTATAAAATTATTTTTAATTACTTCTAAACGTTTACTAAATCTATTTTAATGGCGGCACATTGAGAAATTTCTAAATCTTCAGAGGAGCATTTAATTTTAATTAGAAAAATCCTTTAAATGACTTAAAAATTAGACTGCATGATCAAAAGTTTCCGGGCATTATCGAAATTTTCTAAAAAAGCTGGTGGAATTGAACTTGAGATTTGATTCTGTGATAAAAATGCTTGAACACCATCTTTAGCCGCAATGACGTTTAGTTGTTTAATCTCATTTAGATTTTGTCCAATAAGTATTGAAGTTTAGTTTTCTGAAGTGCCCGATACTTTTTTGAAGTATTTAACTGGCACTTGTGGAGTATGTAGAAGAGAGGATCAGTAGTGTTTTTTGAACCCATTAAATTCGAAACAGTATTTAGTAATGCCAGGGAAATAATGTGTACCTATAGTACAGTCTCTATGCTAAATCTATTGAGATAGATTACAGCGTCCCTAGAGATCGGCCTGCTGAGATCTTGAATGCCGCTGTGCGGGTCTTTCTTTAGAATATAAGCATACTTCCAATATGGTTCCAAAATAAACTGCGATTCATCGAACTTTTATGGAAAAATGTGAAAAATATACGCAGCTATGAAAGTAACGGTTCTTTTGTACACATAATGATTATTGTTGAAAAGAATGCAAAAAAGGGATACTAATATATTTATAAAATTCCTGTCAGTTGAATTTTGTAAAATATCTTACATACAATGATATTTTAATAAAATAAAAGTTCACACTTCTGCTGATATCTTTGACGGAATTGTGAATCTTTGAATTACACTGCCCTCCGAATTCCTGATTCCCTCCTGATTGATGGTGTTTAGCTGAGATATGATTTAGCAGTCATTGGAAAATGATCTAAGGCTCTTCTAAAGTAACTACATTTTAAAATACAAACTATCTGCTCTATTCTATCTATGTGCTCTATCTCAAGAGATTCTTCCTTGACGCCTCCAGGAGGAATCGAGAAAGTGTACTACTGATTGATGCTGTTGAAAGATTATATAAATTGTATCTAAACTAATGATATTCTATCTGATATCTGACACTGTACGAATTATAGTCATATATCTATTCCATTCTATTTTTTATTTCATGATATTCTTCAAAACTGCCTCAAGGAAGAGAACTGTTATTCAGCTGATTGAAGTTGTTTGAGAACCACTGGAAAATAACTAATCGGTTCTAAATTAATGAAGTTCTATCTAAATTCTGACCATCAGTTCTATTTTATGTTTAATATTCTATCAGTTCTATTCTAATGACAATTATCAATAGTGCCAGTAAGGGTCTAGTAAGTAGTTATTTGCCTGAGCTTCAACGAGCAGATATTGAATAATGATCTAAATTGGTTGGGAAATAATGATAATAACTCGGTCTTCTTTAGTAATAGCAGCATGAAAAACTATATACTTTTCAATGTTTTTCAGTAAATATTTGTTTACTGGCAATGCAAAATAGTACTTATTACGTTATTTAGAACTTTCTCCGATCTGAAAGCTTGGGACTACCCTCACATTTCCCCACATGTTAATTGGCATCCTGTCCAGATGTAACGTCACCCATTTTCCCAAACTTAATTAAGGGTCTACGTTCCACCAGATGTGGATCCTTTTCATCGGTTGAATCATTGGGCCTGGTCATTTATTGTACCCAGACGAAGGGCCACAAATATGTCTATCATGTCTTCATAGAAGAAGAACGTCCAGATGTTAAACATTCTCCCTTATGAATCGACCCTCTCAAGAAACGATCCATCACCAGCAACAATTGGTCAAATTCAAGCGTAGGTTTAGCTTTGAATCGATTATAATTGACGTGCGTTCGAGAGCTACAAAGATGTATTATTAACAGAGATATCGACTTGAGACGGGAACATTGCTGAGCAGCTCATGAGGAACTCACCAATGAAAACTCGGAGAGAAATAAACGTTTTTAGATCAGATCATGACGGAATATGTTATGATCTGACGGGATATGTTTTTAGAGTTCCTATTCTCGGCGTATCTGATGCGACTCGCCAACAAGAGTTTTTCAGAAGCGCGTCTTAGTTTTATCTAATCAAAAGCATTCTATTATCATCTGGAACATTAAATTGCTTAGAATTAAATCAGAGTAAATTTGGAATTCAGGGGTAAATGGATTATAAAATATTATATTCGGAAACTTAATGAAAGAATAATTCAATAAAAACGTTGAAGTACAACAGAGCATAAAATAAAAATAATACACGGCAAGCATCTATTTTATTACAATTTTATAAGGACATACAGAATTTCTCTTTCAGGTTGTATTGAAGTAACAAGTTCCTTAACATATTGCCTCTGACGTCCTCAGTTGGACACAGAATCACATCCTTCCATCCCTCATGATTTCTTGTAGGTCCCATCTGTGTTACACTGAGGTATCTTCGATCGAGCCAAATCTTAAAACAATGCAAGCAAATTGTATAGAACAATACTTATGTAAAATATATTAGTAGACATAGCATATTATTACATTTTCTAATGAAAAGGTATGAATATATGAGTACATGTTGGGGTTCAGCAGACAAACCATTTTTCCATTTCATACCAGTTCATATATACTTTGGAAAAGGAAACAGTGCACCTTAGAGAAATGTTATTTAAATTTCAATTAGAAATTTGATAAATTAAATATAGAGAATTAAGAATATAGAATTATATAGAATTTGGCATTTTTAAACTCTCAAATGTGACAGCATATATTCATTTTGTACTTCATATTTTTGCTGTTTATTAAGAAAAAATGCAATAATTGAGATTATTTTTTAATTAATTAAAACTTTAATTAATAAAATTAAAAATATAACTTTGATACGCCCTTTCTTATTGCTCAAAGATTATTTCTGCCACATTTTATTACTTTAGGCGCATTGGTCTGTTTTACAGAATATCAACATACCCAAACACGTGCACGTACACGCACACCCATATTTAAATATCGTATTTTATTATTAGTAAGTATATTTATTATAAACTAGACGCTTTTGGCGACCAGCTGGTTCGCCAAGAGTAATGGGGTCTAAAATTTTCAATTAAATACTTATGAGCCTTGCTCTCTTTATAATTTCTCTGCCAGATATACTTAAACTTCGAAAGTCACGTAACACTGATTTACTAAATTAATGATATAGATGTTGCAAACGATCATAGAAACCTTTGTCTTGTATTTCTTTTTTAGAAAACATAACATTTAATATTTATTTAATTTCATCCAATCATGTGGTGAATGTTACATTTTTTTTTCGATTTAATTTGCATTCATAGTTAATTTATTTTTTAATTTGAACTTCTGTCAGTATGATTTCAACAGAGCTAATAAAAGCTATTTTTTCCCTTTGCTCGTTCATTATTTATTTTAGAAAATGTCACATATTATATTTCTCTTATTTTATCCAGTCACGTGCTAAAAGTTGCATTTCTTTAGATTTAATTTGCAATGATAGTTGTTTTTTTTAGTTTGAACTTCCGTCAATAGGATGGCAACACGCTGATAAAACCTAATTTTTCCCCCTTGACGTGCTCGTGTAGATTAACTTTTATTGTTTTGTCCGAAATATATTATTGTAAAACATGGTTAAAATATTTCTTAAAAAATTCGTTAAAAATAAAAGCTTAAGTTATACATTAAAACACTGATACCATTAGAAAGCTAATTTTTTAATCTTTAAATTGATGTAAAAATCATGTTTGTGCGATAATATTTTCGGAAGTTGTAGCGGAAAATCGTCGAAATTTAGCTTAAATTTTAATTAATTCAAATTCTAATTAAAAATTCGAAAAAAGGGCTCCGAGGTGCACATTCCAGACCTCCAAGATATACATGTGCCAAATTTGGTAGCTTTAGGTCCAACGGTCTGGCCTGTAGAGAGCCAACACACACACACACATTGAGCTTTATTATAAGTATAGATGACTATTATATAATAATTTGGCTATAGTGTGCCATTCAAATATTGAAAAAATAATAATCACATTAAAATATTTTTGTCAGCATTCGATAATTATTAATCTATCAAAAGAGAACGGATCTGGCAAAATTTGTTAAAGAGCAGCCCTAAGCAAAAATAAGAATCACAATTGGGAAATAAAAATTAGAAACAAAATGTCTGAAGTAATTCACATTGATTGAAGGTTTCAGTTTTCAATGATGACATCTCAGACTTTTATTATTTATAAGGGGCAGTCATATGAAAATGAGACAGACTGTATAATGAGTTTATCGCAGAAATGCTCGCTCCTTGGGAAGATGCAGAATGAATGCTCACCTCGCGGTCAGTTGTCTTCTGGACGCTACATGAAATGAAGTGAGTGAGTCGTGTGTGCGTCCCACATCACTGTGGAGACCAGGGAAGGAGAACAAAGTGCTGCAGGGTGCTTTTTGGCTGCAGAAAGATGATCAGGGAGATGCCCGAATGAATGAAGAATAAGCATGTCACATGCGTGTAAGTTTGAGTGAAATAAACGCTATCGAAAAATCCCTTACACATACTCTGTACAGTCCAGATATCTCTCCTTGCCATTCCCATATTTTTGAAGCTCCTAAGAAAGGTATGCGTGTCCCAACATTCATAAACTTGCCCATGTTATTTAATGAAGCTTTGCGACTGAAAGAATAAGCCCAAATGCAATATTCATCTTTTTGCAGTCCTGATTCCGTAGGCAACCGTAAACTTTTTTCTGAGGACGTATTGACCATCTTGTCTTAGAGTGGGATAAATTCAATAATAGTTATGTCCGTCATTTTTGAAAAAAAAATAGTTTATTTTCCTCTCTCTCGTTTTCGTTTGATTGCCTCGTGTAGAATCTTCATAACACTCATAAAAAGGAGGAGCTTTTTCTTGTTTTGAACAGTAACGGTACCACATTGATAGGTCTTCAACAGTTGAAAAAGTAATATGAAAAGTTTTTGTCAGGGTGAACTCATATATTCGTCTCTGCCGAAGCATGCGATCTTACGAACAAAAGCAAAACCTGCATATATTCATGTTCTTATACATTGATGGAAAAAAAATCCCAGCCCTAGGAAGGAGCTGTGCTAGATAAACGAAATTTGGTAGGCGTGTTTATACATCTGAAAGATGACGTCGATTCAAATTTCGAGCTACGCGCTTAAGTGTGGCGCTAGTAGCGACACTATGAACATGCAAATGAGGTTTGCTTTAAAAAAGCGCTGTAAGGTTCGTGATCGTTATTTACAGTTGAGATTTGACGTAGTGGGTTAGTGTAAGTCAAGGAGGCCTCTGAGAAGACGAAGAAGTCATTATCAACAGCTCACTGAGTTTGAACGAGGTCGTGTTGTAGGGCTACGAGAAGGTGGGTTTTCTTTCCGCGATAGTGCTGAAAGACTTGGCAGGAATGTATCCTTTGTGTATTGGCGGCAGTGGTCAAGGGAAGGTACTGCCTCAAGAAGACCAGGTTCCGGGTGGCCAAGTGGTACTACTGAGAGGGAAGACCGTCGTATTCGGCGTATGGCTGCGGCTAATCGTACTGCGTCTGCAGCTGAAATTTGAGCTGCAGTTGGCACCACAGTGACACAACGAACTGTTACAAATCGGTTACTTCAAGGACAGGTCCGAGCCAAACGCCCTGTACAGTGCATTCCATGGACTCCAAACCACTGCCGTTTGCGACGTGAGTGGTGTCAAGCTAGAGTTCATTGGAGGACGGAGTGGAGATCTGTTGTGTTTTCTGATGAAAGCCGGTTCTGCCTTGGTCGCAGTGATAGCCGTTTATTGGTTAGAAGTAGGCCAGGTGAACGCTTGCTAGTGACCTGTCTGCGGCCTAGACACACAGGGCCTACTCCTGGAGTTATGGTTTGGGGAGCAATTTCGTATGAAAGCAGGAGCACTCTCGTGGTTATCCCACGCACCCTGACTGCAAATTTGTACGTCAGTCTAGTGATACAACCTGTTGTGCTGCCATTCATTAACACCATTCAAGGGGGTGTTTTCCAACAGGATAACGCTCTCCCTCATACCGCTGTTGTAACCCAACATGCTCTACAGAGTGTCGACATGTTGCCTTGGCTTGCTAGATCACCAGATCTTTCTCCAATCGAGCACGTATGGGACATCATTGGATGACAACACCAGCGTCATCCACAACCAGCATTAACCGTCCCTGTATTGACCGCCCAAGTGCAACAGGCATGGAACTCTATCCCACAAACTGATATCCAACACCTGTACGACACAATACATGCACGTTTGCATGCTTGCATTCAAAATTCTGGCAGTTACACCGGTTACTAATGTACCAACATTTCACATTTGACACGGCTCTTCTCACCAATGGTTCTACCTGTGATCTTGAAACTTTAATCAATTAAATATGTTACCTAGACAAATGTATTCCTAAAAATTCATTACTGTACAATAATCTTTTCTTGGTGTTGGGATCTTTTTCCATCAGTGTAATTAATGACTAATTATAAAGCTAGACGAACTCGCTTAATGTTGAATTAGAGCACGAGTAAGACATTTTGGCTGCTCTTTTTCAAAAGGCCGTGTGTATCCTGTAAAATGTCAAAGAAGACATTTCTGAAGTTTTTCTTAAAATAGGATTCACAGCCTCAAACATTGCGTTACATAATTTAAAAAAAAACTCGATAGATTATTAAAATGATAAATTTTTCTGACTTTGGGAACACTATAGGAAGAATAATCATGAAATGTAAATATACACAAGTATGAGCGATTTCCTATTAACGAACTAGCCCTGTTTGAAGACCAGCTGATTCTCTGAGGTTAAAGATTGCTAAACTATTAAATTCTGGGTTTTAGGCAAATTGGCTTGTACAGCAAAATATTTTAAATCATCCTATAAAGGTATGACTGTTGCTTCAAGCTTAGGAAACAGACAGTAATCAATTACCGAATGCTCATATATTTTTAAAATTTAGTCTCTAGGTATAAACATAATGTTTTCCAACTAGCATAACAAAACGCCTCCAAATACATCTTCAATTATTAATCAATAATTGAAGATGTATTTGGATACAGGATGCTTGACACAATGTGACTATTGAGTATAGTACATAGATACTCCACAGCTAGTGGAATCATTAGTGTAAGGACGTGTCAAATGCAAAAAAGAAATACAGGCATAAATGCAAATCAAAAGAGGAATAAACAAGAATATTAAAATAACCAATCATAAACATTGATAAAAAATATACACAAATATAAACAGATTTTTTTAAATTTCCTCATGTAACGCAGACATTAAGTAATTACGAATGTACAGTAGGAAAGATTAGGAAACGATCAAAATAGGATATTAAAAATATAAAAGCATAAAATTATATGTGTAAAATGTATATGTATATAAAATATAAATCTATATAAATAAAAATGTTTAGTCTATGTGTGTCTTGTGCCTTCCTAAACCTCTCATCCTGTTACGATGAAACTCAGTCAACTTATTGCTTACACCTACGGGATAGCACAAGGATCTAAAATTAAATAAAGCATTTCAACCGCATTAATTTACGGAGCATTCATCTCCAAACAGCTCGCAGGGGAGGCTATGGATTCTGTAGAAATGCTGAATCCAAGTGAAAGGGTCATATTTTGTGGTTGTAATAAGCAAATGACAGGCAAGTCATTCTCAGAGGTAAGAACTTTATGACATATTATGCGAGAAAGTTTTGGGGGGACTAACACCGGTGGTTTTATATTTTCATTACGTTTTATCGTTTTGGGCAGTAACTATCAAAAATATTGTAGTGCAGATAATTTTGAACCATCTTAATTTTCAAAAATTACTTTTTCAACTATATTAACGATTTTATGGTATAAATACTTCTATGTTTAATCAATTTTAAAAGAAACTATTTTAATCACATTTTCTAACATTAGCTTGAGAAACCTGGACGAATATGAAACGAGTCACGAGATACAATAAATAGTCTCTTTCATCACCATTCTTGAAGAACATCAAGTTTTACAATTTTTCTAGAATACACAAAAATGACTATTTGTTTGTTCGTATTTTATATTATTGTCGTACAGTTAATCCTATTTCGATAAAACAAATGATTGATCGATGGCACTTAATATTATTTCTTTGGCGGCAGCAACGCACCGGATATCAGCTAGCGTGTTATATATTCAAAATGTAGGAATGCACGTACTGCTGCTCTTATTTTTGAATTTTTTCGCTTACAAAACTAATCAGCCATCGACAAACCCTTCAATGGAACATCATCTGATTAAAAAAACCAGTTATCTCACTGTCAGTTTTCACTCAAACTTGATGTATCTTCGCCGGCCACAAAAAGAGACAGTGTTGCTGAAGGAGTATAATGAGATGGTGGGCAAAGTGAGCTTACTCTTCTTCTGCATTTCGTCCCTCGTCGCCACGCAGTCGCAGCTCTTGAGCCGGGTGGAGGGCGCAGTGAGCAGGTCGCCTCCCCTGCTGAAGCACCTGCAGAACCGGCTGTTCCTGAAGCATTGCAGGGGCAGGTAGTCTCCGTTCTGGTCACACTTCGGGATCAGGCGCATGGGCAGAGGGGCGGCGCTCTTCAGTTCTCGGTTCCGGTGGACTTCGCACTCCGAGGGGCCTTGTGGTTTTAAATTAATTTAAAAAATGAAAATGTTAATCGAAAATCTGCGATGAGTTTTCATTGCACACTTCATTCTCATGCAAGAATTTAAAAAATAGTAGTTATTTTTTCACAACAAATGATTCGTCAAATAATGTATTGATTCATTAGGGCCTCGCTAGCCTGGATGGTTGAGAATCCATCCCGTAACCAAAAGGTGGCGAGTTCTGTCCTCGTCTCGACCAAATACTGCCGTGGTGGCTCATGGCAGTTGGGGCACGTTAACTGCAAAGTCCTCCAAGTTCCCATAACTTCTGGGGATACTGAATCAGGTCTCTGATTTGGATTTAAATTCTGACTGAATGGGTTCGACCGCCTTCGAATAAATTCTGAAGGGATGAATGAGTTCGACCGCCCACTAAAGGGTGTCGATCAAAGTCGTTCTTTCCTTGGAACGGTGCTCGTTCACAACGAAAGGCGCACACCTCTGCCTTCATTCTAAAGAGCTACTCTCATTCGGGCTGCGTATGACCAAGTGGCATTAGACCCCCATTAATTCATTATTGAATTAAGATATCCGACTATATTAATAAACTCAGGTTATCGGCCGCATTGGCAATTTATTTTAAATTGTTATTCCGTGTAGTACAAATTTTCCTCTTTCCAAAACAGTTTATTTTTTCTGGGAAAAGAAAGACCTATTATACATGGAAATTTTAAGCTGTACATATTGTTCAACTAAAATTTGTCTTTAAATTGAATTTTAATTTTCATAAAAATTCTCCACCGTTCACATGATATCCCCAAAACTAATAGAAGTATTTACAAAAACATTGCAGCGTGTGTTTTAAATTATGCGGACAATAAAATGAACCAAAAGTTTTATTGCTGATGAAGTACTTTTTCATTTGTAGTTAGGTATGTTTAGAAAAATTAAGATGTAAATTGATGGAAAAAAATGCATCTATGCGGATATTTTTACCCATCACTTCTTTGCATCTCAACATTTTTTCTTAGATTTTGGTTCTTTCATTCATCATTATATTCTATAACTTGTGTACAAAGAAAAGTAGGATTTCTCAATTGCAATTTTGTGTAGAGTGTTAACCGTTTTAAATTAAATTTCATTTAAATTTGCTACAAACTTTCCTGTTTCTCAAAATATATTATGTTTTCAAATAATTTTTTATGCCTATTGCATTTTTAATTATAATTGAAAATACATTTAGAAACCATAGTTTTAAATAGCTTTTTAAAAATTCAATTTTTCAAAAATTTCCCTTTGAACATAGTCGGATACCTTAAATAAAAATATTGTATTATATATTTTGCAAATTTTATTGGAAAGATGATCTTATGTTTACTTACTTCGCACAGCTTCCGCGATGATGACCGCCATTGCCTAAATATATAAAAAAATATTCTTTTAATCTATATTATATGCGTAGAAAATAATTTGTTATGAAATAGTTTTATAATGCCCTTTTTTGTTTAAATAACCCAAAATGAACTCAATATTTGAATTTTCGGTCATTTGTACAATAAAGTGCTGGCAATGCTTAAAAATGCCATTTAACAGCTGATGGGTCAGAGTTAGAAAAATGAAGCCTTACACAATAGAACAATGCGTTAGCGTAAGGTCTGAATTATTTACTGGCGGCACTTGAAAGTACCATTTGAATCTTGCTTCTATCTTTACTCGATGACTGTTTTCGCTGATGAACACGGTGAATGAAACCCAAATAACGTTAATATGAGATAAAAGAAGGGATAAAAATATTTCATTAATAATGAAAGGAATTAAGATATTTCTGTTAATGACATTTTTTTCTTGGGTTCCCTGGGATTATCCCGCAACGGAAATTAAATTACTGGTGCAAAAATGAAGTTGGGAAAAATGGATGGTAACATAATTCGGAAAATGAAGGGTTAAATGAAGAACATTTTTTTCTTTAAATTGTTACATTTTTATTGAACATAGGATAGGATTATGTATAGAAAAATGGTGGCCATAGGGAAAATGGCCTCCAACTATTGCTGGCACATACACATTCTTTAGTAGAAGTTTTCCATGATCATTTTGGAATGAATGAAGTTAACATTGCTTTGATGCAGCGCTGGTTTCTTTCTTTCCAAGCGCATTTGGCTGCTTATTTGCATTGAAATTGGCTTGTAATAACCCCAGGAAAAGAAATCCATTGGTGTTAAATCACACACTCTAAGGAGCCAACTCTCTAATTTTTGAATTGTGGCTGTCAAACTTTCGTTATTTTTGAAATATTGTTCAACTATGAAGGCACATTTTTTTATTGTATTACGCTCCATTTTTACTCATCTGATGCTATCAGCTGTCAAATGGTTTAATAAAGTTGCCAACACTTTACTGCGAGAATAGAACATTTTTTTATTGTATTACGCTCCATTTTTACTCATCTCATGCTATTAGCTGTCAAATGGTTTAATAAAGTTGTCAACACTTTACTGCGAGAATAGAAGCAAATTCAAATCTTAAAGTTAAAGCTGAGAGCTCCTCTATATTACTAGTCCGATTGAAAGTTTTCTGTTTTTTTTTTCTGTATGCAATAAAGAAAAGGAAAATACAAAATTGACCATCAAACAAAAATTACCGTTTCACCTCACACTATCAACTTTATATACGCTGTTACTGAAAGAAATTACGAATTCCCTATTCTGTAATACATGCAGTTATTTAAAGGATGTGAACAGGTGTTGCAATTCCTGCTTCTAACTAATCCAAATCTTCTCAAAACTATTATTTGTTTTGATTAAACTTATGCCCATAAAAATGTTTACGTTTTTCCACGAGCAATCACTGTATTTTCAACAATTTTTGTTTCTTCACCCTTCTCTCAATAGCCGAGGTTGAGAGATTGAAATAATAGAATAATTAACTTGGACAAAATGTAAGAAGTTATAAATTTTGTTAAAATTCTTTAACTACTCTTTTTTAAACTACCGCGTGACTTAAACTTGCATAAAGTGTTTTCCAAGTATTTTTTAATTGTTTTTTATAAGAAAGAAAGGCGCATATATCTTCCATTCCTTCTTGCTACTATTTCTAATTTATTCATCTACATGTTTAATAAGTGCCAATGATTCTCACTATTTTTGTTTATTGAATGTCCTTGTTACTGAATTCTCCAGATTTATACTACCTAAAGAATTGATTATTGTTATTCTAGAACTTTGAAATCTACTCATATCCGAATTTTCCAAATTTCTGAATGATAAAACATTTCTTTGATTTTATTACAGAACAAATATTTTTAAAGATCAATTTCATAGAAAGAATGCACGGCATTCTTGAGTGTCGGCAACCTACATTTGGTGCAGATCATAAAATGTGTTCTTTTTAAACAAAAATAATCATGTTGCCTTTGAGTCAAAAGTTCCTCTCGACAATAATATATCGAATATAATAGGAGTTATTAATTTTATAGCAAGACAATTTGTGGAATTCAGTTTCATTTTTTAAGCACTGGAATTCCGTATCATTTCTTTAAGTTCTTAGATATTTCTTTAAGCATTGGCAACTCTCACTGCTTAGAGTTCCTTCTTTAGCCCACCTGTTATATGACTACTTCGAAATCCGATCACCTTATAACTTTATACGAGCAATTCTTGTATATATAAATTTATTTTGTGCATCTCAAAAGGCTCTAAAGATTTTTAGGCATTTTTTTAAAAATAACTAACTATTAGAATAAGAAAATTCAATTTTCATTTCAGTGTGAGCCGTGCAGAGAAATATAGAAGTCAGAACGACACGTATTTCATAATATACCGATTCAGGTCGTGCCTTTTCCTTTATTTTATTTATTTACTTAATTATTTTAAATATTTTTGATTTTTAAGTTTATCTATGCTGAAAAATCGGGTTTTTACACAAGAAACCGACACTTTTTATAATTTACAATTATAACCTTTTTCAATCTGTTCTGATGCTGCCATTGATATATAGCGCCATCTCGGATCCGATCTCACCATGGTAAAATTGAGTGAAAGGTCAAAAACATAGGAAATGATCGATTGTTAATACCTTATGGCACTTTACAAGACCTCTGAAAGAAAACTATCAGCCATTTAAGCATGAATGAGCATCCCTTATTTTTTTCAGTGGAGCCAAGGGTACGACTTAGTTACTTCACGCTTCACATTCGCTTGCACAACACCTTTTTATTGGGCCACGGTGGACTCGTGGTAAAGGTCTCGGCTTCGGAATCGAAGGGTTTCAGGTTCGAGACAGGATTCCACCGAAGAACCGTCGTGTGAGGGGGTCTCTTGCACGTTAAATCTGTCAGGTCATACTTCCTCCCGCTGGTGTGGTTTGTAGAGGGTTGTGCCAGCTCAGGTGTCGTCCTCGTCATCTGACCGTGGTTCAAAATGACGAGGTCCGTCCTAAAATAGCCCAAGTGTTGCTTTGAAAACGAGACGTTAATACAAACAAACCCCTTTTTACAGTGTGTGTGTGTGGGGGGGGGTTTCCTTCACACATCTCACAGATAGAACAAAAGAAGAACAACCCTACCCGAACTGGGAGCCCCAGATCACGGGGTAGACAGGCTACCCCTATGCCAGGACGTCGGCGTGGGGATAGATAAACTATAAGAATGAATACTATGATACAGCATATTGTTTGAATCAACATGCGAAACTAAAAGCATTCACGTTTTCTTTCCTCCTTTTAATGACCAGTTCATATGTAGGTAAGATTGAAAATTTCATATGGTAATCAGAATGTGATTCGTATCTAAATATATTCTCTGAAAGAAAATAAGATGTTACAAAGCGAAAAGAAAAAAAGGAAAGAAGAAACTGTTCCGAACTAAGCTTGGTCTTCTAGATATAATGTTTAAAGGGATAAGTGTGACAATATTATTAAAATAAAAATACATTGCTTATGATGTAGAAATTTCTCATAAAACATGAAAATTACTAGAATATCATATTTAAACTCACATCCATAAAATAAACTAAAATTAAGAATTTTTTCTTAAATTCTTCAAAGTTTTTAAAAATAAGTTGTTTTATGAAATTATATGATAAGTGCAAGCTATATTTTTTTATAATTTTTTAAAGAATGCCCTTTTTACAATGCAGTGAAACTGTTTGTAAAGGAAGACAGGCTTGTATTCCAGAAATATTTGAAATGATTTCATTTACAGTTTTTTCATTTGAAATGAATTTGCTTCAAACTTCATCACCAAAATTAATATTTACAACAGCTTTCTATTATAGTTAGTACGTCTCCTCCTAGTTATTTAATGGATACTAGGATTTGTTTCAAGGCTTAGAGAAAGAAAATATATAGATGAAGAAATTGATTCCCTCAAGTTTAGAGCATCATATTTTCGATTCTGAACGCTCCTGTTCATCGTATTTAGGCATGGCATTTTTTTCAAAAACCAAACTAGTTAATGAGACTGGTAGAAATCAAAAGAGGTTTGCTTATACTTACCATCAACAACAGTGTCAATATGTGCTTCATGTTGCTTATGAAAGTTTTTCCACCTTCGGCACTGCAAAAAAAATCAGAAAATATGTACGATTCAAGAATGTATTAATAAAGAAATTCTTTAGAAGTTTTTTAAATCAAAGTGTTTTGTGAAATCCTTACAGAAACGATGAATGCAATTTTTTTCCCAGTCCTTTCGTATGCAGAAGGGGATTTTAAAATACGAGACAATTTCTAAAAGTATTTCAAGAATTTTAAAAGCAACCAACAGAAAATTAGCGTGCAAAAGTAAAAGGAAGTCTCCCTAGAAAACCATTTGACTCTGAAATAAGTAAAAGGAAAGAATACATAAAAGAAATGTATGTCACTAGTTTAACAAAATTAAGCTCACACTATAATAAAGACACAATTGCATAAATAGCAAGGTACCCACCAAGTATAAATATACACAGCAAGTCCATGGAACGTTTATTTTAAGTATTCTAAAGGTTTGATAACTTTACAGCTTTTGACCTCGTTGTATCTGTCATGAATGTTGCTGCTGCTCTTATTCTCTCTACTTGCATTTGTATCTGCCATGCTGTCAGAGATTTGAAGTGATCGTGTTTCTGTGCTGATTGTTGCTTCTATTGTGTCTGTATCTGTCCTTCTCTGTATCCTCTACTTACATGATTTGGGATTCGTAGTGATAATGCTGCTGCATCGCTTATGGCATACGTTTGTTTCTTTTGTACCTGTATCTGTCATTGACTGTACCCTCTATCTGCCCTGCTGTCTGTTTTTTGTAATGATTTCGCTGATTATGACTTTAAGCTAAGTATGCTTTTGTATGCTATATTGTAGATATTGCTGCTTTGTATTCTTTGAACCGTCTGCTATATTCTTTTACTGCATCCACTCGATTCCTTGCACTTTGTGTTTGAGATTCATGCTTATGTTATAAAAAAAGGTTACTGTTCGGACTCATTACTTTGTTACTTTGCTCAATATTTCACTGATTTAATTCTATTTGCATTATTAGCTTATGTATATGAATAAAGGATGCGGACTTACCTTAGACTTTTTTTTTCAAATCTGTCAGAAATCAAATAATTTATTTTTGAGATCACATGTTGTATTGCATTTCTTTAACTCAATGCAGAGTGTATGCAAGTAAACAGACATCACGTCTAAAATGTGTTAACTCGAAGAACTCAAAAATATTTCCATTTAATTCTTTTTTTTTTTTCCGATTACAAATTTCTAGTTGCCCACTTTGTTTATGAGAATAAAGCCAAAGTGACTAGTCTCCCTGAAACTTTCTCACGTACTTTTCAATTAAGATTTTATTCCCCCCTTCCACATAAAATTATGAAATTGAATGAGAAAACAAATGACTTTCATGGCGTCAAAAACAAATAATTTTGAACTATAGATCTTGTTATGAATCTAACATTTGTTCTGAATCTCTCGGGAAAATATACATTTTAAATAATTTTTTGCCTATCGAAAAAAGTCAAAATTGATATGGAGAAACAAAACTGAATGCCATTGAGTTAATATTAACTTAATGGCTCGCAATTAAACATTGAGTGAATGTTTAAGTCCGACAAACCACATGCCAAATTGTTCATACATTTGGTCCAACATAGGGTTTAGTAAATACATTTTAGTTGCCAACCTTTGAAGTAAATTTTATTTATCTAGTTTTTGTTATTGCGCTCACTTGCAATCAACCAATCAGAGATTCAAATTTCCCTTAAATGGATTTCTTTCACAATTTAATAAAAATTTACAGATTTAATGGTAAGATCATATATCAAATTTACCAAACCCAGCTCGAAGTGTTTTTTAATTGTGACCATAAGCAGACATAATGTGAAAATTGTGTTTTTCGAATTCAGAAAGGTTTGAAATGTCAAGATTCGTCAAAACCTGTAATTCGATTTCTTTTAACCATTACAATATTTCCTTTATAGTTCGATACAAGAGAATAAAAAAAAGGAAAGAATACATCGTAAATATTATAATAAATTATTTAATATTTAGAGGGTCATGTTTAATCAATAGATGTTTTATAATTTTTTAAACCGTTTATTATTAACTTATCTTAATTCTTTCATCTCAATTTCAATGTTTCATATACTTCACATATAAATAAGTTAGAAAATAGCAAATTTCTAACCATACAGCTCCATTTCTTTTATCAAAATAAGTGCTACAATTTTAATGCTCGATCGCATAATGTTAGTGATATTTTACGATGTTTGCTCTAAAGATAGAAATATTTTGAGTGAACCTTTTCAAGAATCATGACTGTTATTTTGAAAAATGAAGACTGTTGACTGGAAAATGAAGACATCAACTGTTAATGAAACTTGATTGCCCAATTTGCTCTAAATAACGTAATGCTTTTAAAAGATAACAAACAGCTTCTTCAAAAACTTAAAAACAAGCATCATCGTCAGCTGTTTCAGCTGAGTGACGTTTTAGAGACAAAATAAAAATTTGCCAACGTCACTTAAACCCATCATAACTTTCGAAGAAATCGCTTTAAAATGTTTAATTTTTCGAATTCTTTACTTTTCAGGATGATTTCTAACAATTATAGTCATTTTCAAGTTTATTGTGTAGCATTTTGAAATTAAATTGACTTTAAAATCATTTTTTAAAATCCAAAGAACTACATAACAGTTAGTCAATTTGTTTTAATAATATATTGATGTTAAATTTTAAATAATCTTAATGATTACTTTGGGATAGATCTTGCCCATTTGATTGTTGTTCTAAGAGACAAAAACACACCTTAAATTGACAGTAACAATCCAAGCATTTACGTCCCATCTGTTAAAAGGATTATACTTTGATAGATCTTCTACCGCACAATAGAGAATTCTAACATGAATAATTGTCACAAAGAATTTTAAGAGTTCTTTTTTAATATTTAAAAAACGGGTATCTTTTTTTTCGATGATTTTCCAAACAGTTGCATTTTTCTAAAGACTAACACTGAAATGGACGCTTAAATTCACTACGTCAGGAATTATACCTTTTTTGCATTGACTAGCCGTTATAAATAACCAATTGTTCGCTCAGCATATTGATAGTAATGCTGCTCAATTTTTATAAACTACATCCTATCACACTCCACGAAGCATTTATTTAACTTAAAGTTTCGTTATAAATTCAGAAAATTTTAATTTTCTTAGCTTTTTTTTTCTATTTAGCTAGCATAATAGCGAAATCATTTGCCTCATTATTCAGGCTGGTGTTCAGGTCAAATTTTCATTTTGCGATATTTCTTGAAAATTTGGAGCAAAAGAAGACACAAAATTATTGCCGATATATCTAAATGTAATGAGCTTTACAATGAAATGAAAACTGTCGAAATCGGTGCTGTAGTTGGATCCAAGGAATTTCATTATGATACCCCCCATAGAAAAAGTAGAAAGAGTAGTGTTTCTGAAATTTCTCTGAAAAAATAAAATATATAGAAGGAAAGACAACAATTGGTGACATATATGGAAGTCACGAGCTTCTATATAAAAATGTAGAAAACATACCAATGCTTAAGTCTTCTTAAGCATTGGGGGAAACTTATTCTTTCCTCTTTTAAATCAATATGATATTGAAAAAATTATTTTAATTAATAGTATCATGATTGCTTGATGATTACTTTGAGAAAGATTGCTCATTTGCTTAAAGGAGTTAAAATAGCAAACGGTAAACTCACCTTTCTTTAGAATAGGGGTGGAATGTAGATATTGTAAGAGAGATCACAGCTGGAAAGGATGTTTTACGACGCTGTCCTCTGAACCACAACAATATCCATTTATTTTATGACGTCATTTTATACTGTATTTTTCTCTGATTGACTGACATTGTGTGCTACTTTTCATCTCTATTGCAACTTCACAAAGAGTCGTCGGCCATTTCATCCGTTGAATTCTTTTCGAATGATTTACTTTTTCTTTACTTCCACAATCCAAAGGATCGATGCATATATGTATTATCACTATTCAAGGTTTGATTTTCAGGGATATTGATAGTATGGAGATGAGTTATAAATAAAAGAATATTTAATGATAATTTTATAATTCAAATATATATATATATATATTTTCTTTTAAATGATGCAATATTTTTATGAAAATATTTTTGAGAAAAAGTGGTTTTAATTCAAGCACGTAATACGAAGCATTTAAAGAAAAAAATTTGGAAATATATGGCTTCGCTCGACAGTTTTTTTATCATGTCAGAACAGGATGTTGTTCAGATTTGAGGTTTTTGAAACTTCAAGATGAGAAGGCGACAAATTGGTGATTTATTGCCTTTGAGATATATATGTTTCGCTTCGAGGGTTATTAGAAAGTAATGCAGAATGTTGTCATATTTGACAATTTATCGCTAATTAATGTTACAACTTGATTTCCAAATTATTTATTCTCAGAATTCTTACGACCTTCTCAAAACCTTTAGTCATTAACCACTTTAAACTAGTTTGAAACAATCACGAGACTATCTGATTACGTTTGATTGTTTGAAATCGGTTTAACCTGGCTAATGACTTAAATTAATTCAGACAAATATTGACTTAAAAATAATAATATCTTCAAATTTGCGATCATAGATTTTTTTTTGTAAAATCGTACTTTTTGGGAGAAAATATTTAAATACGAATCATTTACTGATTAGATATGAATATTTTTCAATTTTTCCTGCATATGAACTGGTCATTTATATAAAAGAAAATCCTAAATGCTCTTAGTTTAATACGTCATTCGAAACAATCTGCTGTATTACTGCATTCATTTTGCAGTTTATTTATAATTACATATTTTCTAACTCATACTCAGTCTTACCATTGTGAAATCAGGTGCTGATTGACCCTGTAAAACTTAATCATCCTGATAGGGGATAGAAAAATGTACTCATTTTTAGTTATAAAAATAAACGGGGGGGGATTAAGAAAATTAACATATCTAGATAAACTTGAAAAGCAAAATATCATCTAAATATAAAATTTGATCCAATTCACTAAAGTCCTTTCCAAAACAGGCAAATTAAAATAAAATTATATATAGACAAGAATCCCTCATTTTAAGTTATAAGAATGTGTTGGATGGTAAATGTGATATAAACCAACATTTGTAAAGAAATTTTTGGGTAAAAATAATAATATGAAGATAACAGCACAAAATAAAGAAAATTAAATTTTCATTGAAGTCAATGGCAACGCTAAAAAAATAAAACTTCTAGACCGAAACATTTGCATTCAGAATTTAGGCTCCTTATTTAGTTTGCGTTTCATATGTTTGTAATAGTCACTGCTGTTGTTATCCAAGGCACTTAACAAGCAAACCGATCGATAGTTGTTTGCGATTTAAGCTTAAATGAGTGCCTCTTGTTTTTTCATTAGAGCCATCTTGGACCAAGAGTACGACGTAGCTACATCATGATTCACATTCGCTTTCTCATTTTACAGGGGGGGGGGTGCACTCACACTACTCACAGATAGAACACAGAATAACAAACATGCCAAAGCGGAACTCGAGCCCGGGACGCCCAGACCAGGGGGGAAATACGCTACCTCTGTACCAGGTTGCCGACTCAACAGGTTAATGATATAATGGATAATGATTTTCACATGATGAATTGACAGGAAAAATACCTGTATGTCGGTCTGTTCATCGCATGACAGCTCTTTATAGGACCAGTGTTTCGCTTTATTTCACCATGAATATTTTCATTTGCTTCAGTTTACAAATAATAATCCGAACTAAACGCACCGCTGATGTGGTGAGGACGAGAAGGGGGGACATTTCAGTTGCCGCCCTCGACATCTGATCGAAGCTCGAGATGACGCTGTACGTTCCTAAGTAGCCTCAATGTTGCTTTGAAACGTGAGTTTAATATAATAAAAACAAAGACTAAACACCTCAGCATGCTAAAAAGGTATTTTCGTTACATGAAACCAAACATTCCTCATTCACACAAAAAAAATCTTCCAAAAATTAAATGCAGAATGATTTTAATTTCCTGAGTGAAATCCTTTGTAGATAATTTTGAAAACAATCCTCTGGATAAAACAGCATTTTCATTACTTTAAACATATTGCAAAACTATCGATTCGATTCGTTAACAAGTGTCGTCACAATAGTATTCTTCAGGTTTTCTCATTTTTTTAACAAAAATATTTTATTATAATTTTAATTTTATATAAATTAAGCAGCGTACAAATAGAGAATTTATAATTTAACTAAAAATAGTTAAATAAAAAAATAAAAATAATATTCCATTTCCTTCTATTATCAGTGTTTGCTCTCCTATTAACCCTTTCCAATTCAGTCTACTAACTGCTTGTCAGAGGAAAATAAAAATTTTTAGAAAACGATTTCGGAACACTTTATGTGCATAGTTTGTTCTTTTAATGCAAATTAATCCATTTTTACAGATTAATTCATAAAAATCATCCTTTCCTTATTTCTTTAAATGTAGATTATGTTGCCATCGAGGAGCCTTTCCGTCAGCTGCTGATTAGTAAAGCAGAGCAAGACTCATTCATGATTGTAAATCAAGTGACTTGCTAAACACTTTGAGGATTACTCACACACAAGAATTCTTCTAATAAAAAGAAACGAATGGAGAAAGACATTAAAAGAGAATTTTCTTTATGAAACAAAAATGAAGCTCTAGGTATTTGCATGAGCAATTCTGAAACTATTTCATCCAGTTGATGGGAAGTCCATTCATCGAAATACAATCCGTTCCTTTGCTTTTAAGACGATGCGGACTCAAAATTCAACACAGCCTGCTGGTGTGACATCTATCGGGTAAGCAGGATTTTCATCAGATAAAATACATACGCCTTTCCTCAAATACAATGCAAAAGATTTCGATGTCCCGACGTTTCTCAGAGGAAGATAAAGAAATTCAAAAGTAAGTACATCAACTCTTTAATCATGTAAATTCAGCTTAATTGCTTTATTTATTATTGCTTTTCTATGTTTATTTATTGCATTAAATTTCTATTAGTATTACTGCCATTTTTTTATTTATCTTATGTATATAATTTTGGCATTTAGTTCTTTTATTCACACACACACATACACAATCGAATTTGAGATTATCATTTGTATCATGCACCATAAATATGCTAATTTTTCAACGAATTTCGTTTAAATGATTTGTTTAGTATAAGTTTATTTTATTTAGTATAGTTTATTTTTTGTTTAATTGTGTAACAAATTCATATAATTTGAAGTCTTTGAAGAATTTCCCATCTGTATAAATTAAGTCTATTCACTCAGTGAAAACAATTTTAATATTTATTTACAAAATATTTAAAGAATAACCACTTTTGCCAGATAACTTTTGGAAATGAAGCTAAAACACCTGCATTCGACATTTCGGTTATTTTCAAAATATTTATAGGGGATTTTTCGAACATATTTCTCTGATTTAAAAAGGGAAACAATATGAAAATACCCTCATTCACTTTTGTTATTTGATTTTTTCACCTGATGAATTCAAATATTTTTTCTTCGATCAACAGATAACAGTAAGAAAGTTTTACTTATTCATAAAAAGTAAAATTTCCGTATGAAGCAAGATTATAAGAAGTTCTACTTCTTCACCAATTGGCCCAGAAGTTAAATTAGGAAACTTATATGAAAATAAAACTCTTACTGTGAATTTTAATTATTCAGACTTAATCGTTTGCCTGAAGCTTTTTTTTATTTCATGGTCGTTTACTTCCTTTCTCTCTCTCTCTCTCTCTTTGAGATCGTCTTCATTTTCAGCGATTTTTTCCGATTTTTATCGATTTCAATTTAGCAAACAAATATTTGCCACTGTGAAAAACAATTCTACAGTCAATGTTATATTTTGAACCTCGTTTACATAGTTTTATTTTATGTTATTTTGGTTTGATTCCTGTAAAATTCACCATATCACAAGAAAAGTCGGTTGAATTATAATAGAGACAATTAAAATTGTTGATAGAACAACACTTTTAGAATCATGATTTATTTAATTAGCAATAGGTAGATCGAGAATATCTGTAGGAACTTCCAGACAACGAATTTTTATTTTGAAAGGCGTTGAAGCTTTACAAATAATACATATCGGTGCAAAATTGTTTACAAAACTTCCTGTATAATATGAGTTTTTGTGAAAAAAAAGTTTTCAAAATTTATCTTGCATTTTAAAAACCTTCTCTTCGGTTATTAAGAAATTTTAGGAATCATTGATTCATTTGATAAGTTTCATTAATACATACCGTATGTAAGGACTTATTTGCATTAGGTTTTTATTATTTTTGGCAGTATTTATTGGCAATTATTTGTTGAGAAACTTTTCACCCGAATGCTGAAAAATTGATAAAATAAATTCCAATTGGCATCCACCAATAAGTTACCATCGATTTTATTGATTCAAGGAATTACAGGTATATATATTCAAAAACTTCACAATATATTATTTGTGATTTTCTCTTGCGAAATACTTCTGGTCATGGAAAAAGATATTGTTCTGACATCACGGGCAACTGATTTTCATTCTGTTTGGCTTGGTGAGTGCCTCTCCCGTTTTAGGGTCGACACACCAACACTTGCGATTCCTGCTGTAACATTGCTTCTTGCTGTACAAGCCGTCTCCAGCGCACTCTGGCAGGAAGACTCCTAAAAAAATTGGAAAACACGAAATGAACCGTTGATAAAATAACAATGAACGATTTTCCTACTCACATTTTCTTGTTTTCAAATCCATCGCCCGATGATTACAATTAGTGGGATCTGATGTGTTACAGATCATCTGTCGTACTTTTTGCTATCATTCAGGTTTAACTGACCCGAGAGTTGGCAAAGCTTTTCAGAAAAATTTATTGTCGAGGAAGCACAATGAGAAGAGCAGTTTCCATAAAAGCTACATTTATTGAAATTCGTTAGCTCGTTCTCGGAGCAAAAAAATAATAGGTTGAATTTTTAAATAAAGTTCAACATCTCCAAACTTTGGAGAACAATCTTTAAAACATATTCAAACCCCAATGTTTCAATATAAAACTTGGCAAATCATCTTAAATTTGCTGTACAGCTGGTCAATCATACAATCTGATATCTCTCCACTGCTCTCCTTTTAAAGATCTTTGACCTACACTTATTTGTACGATTTAAGTTTACCAAATATGCCTAGTAAATACTGCTATCAACAAATAACTCAACTTTGAAAATGGGTTTGAATCCTATTTATGGATTGTTTTTCGAAATGATGGGTTAGAAGTCGGAAAAAAAAAACTAGGACTGGATCAATAGGTTCAGATCCAAATATCTTTTTCATGGATTTGACAAATGTCTAACCTTTTTAATTTGGGGAATTCTTTAGGAATTTCAGGCATTATACTGACACTGAAATCGAATAAATTTTCTGTGAAAAACTAGATAAATTTATTTTTTCATTGAACCATTTAAAAGGCTACTTTTATTCTAGTCAAGATACATGAAATTATTTTAGGATTGTAATAGGCTTAAGAAAAGGGATTCAGTTAGATTTCTAAACAAATATAATTTTATAAATAAATTAAGTAATTGGTTAATTAATGATTAAGTCAAGATACACCATTCTGTGTGTGATAAGAAACTGAAGAATCTAGATTTCATTTTGCTGAAAAAATTATCAGAACTTATGCCAATATACATATCTTCACTCGAAAGTTCTTAAATTTGGTGATAAGCTCATGGCCTTAGGAAGTTTTAAATCTATAAAATGTTTGTGTTCGTTGTTTTAATAAGAGTAAGAGTATTCGAAACTAGATATGTTTATGTAGATTTGAATCTCCTTAATTTTCCTTATTCATACATAGCCTTTTTCTTAATCTGTAAATAAAGATTTGGGTGACAACAGGATGTAGTTGGAATAATATAACTACGTCCGCAATTCCATTATACCACTATCGTAGATAGAGTCGTAGAAGCTTTTAATTCGGTATTTAAATTTTCTCTTAATGTATCCTGAATTTATAAGCTATACGATCACAAAAGAATTTAGAAACCATTCTTATATAAAACATTTAAAGTTATATTTTCAAATAAAGGTAAAAATATTTTCTCTTAAAATTGATTAAATATAGAAAATATATTTATACCATAAAATTGTTAATATAGTAGAAAAGACAGTTTTTTGGAAATTCAGATGGTGCAATCAGTAAGATTAAGGGTAAGACCACACTATTTTTGGTGGCTACTGCGAAAAACGCTACCATGTAATTAAAATATAAAACCCCAAAGGGTGGTCTCCCCAAAACTTTCTCGCATATTCTGCAATGATGTTGTTACCTCTGAGAATGACTTACATGACATTTTCGTGCTATAGCTACAAAATATGAACCTTTTACTTAGATTTAGCATTTCTACAGAGTCTATTGTCTCCTCGGCGTGTTATTTGGAGATCAATCCTTGGTCAATAGATGCGGTTGAGATTCGAATTTTTATTTTATTTTAGGTAGTTGTACTATGCCTGTTGCCATCCCATAGACGTAAGCAATAAGCTGACTCAATTTCATCGCAATCGGATGAACGGTTTAGGAAGGCACAGGTGACATATACACAAACATTCATTTTATTTGTACCGATTGTACATGTTGAATCAAAAATAAATTTCTTATCTTTTGCTATTTAATTTACTTATAAAGAATAATATGATTTCTAAGAAATAAAAAATAAGAAGACATTAAGACAAAATTATTTTTTTTAAATTTTCGTAATAATTTTATCTAGAAAATATAAAAATCTGAAATTAAATAAAAGAACCTTTTTTACCTTTACTGCGAACTGCTTCACGCTCTTCCTGGCACTTCGTAGCAGCTACAAAATATGAAATAAAATAAAAATGGATTATAATGCCCTGAAATCACGTATTTCTCACTTTAAAATTCCGAATTTTGCTTCTTCTTTATGAATAAATGATATCTGCATTTTCTCAGTATCGAATCGAGAGAGAAGAAAACTTGAAAAGCTGCGTCACACCTTAACTGCTTATCGATATAAAAAGATTCAAATTTAACAAAATTACAGATTTTAAGAATATAACTGGGCGATTATTTTGACTAATTGTTTTTATATTCATTTTTTGATACACCAATTAGGTTCCTGTTTAACAAATAAAAACTCAATTTTTAGTGAAATGATACAAATTATAGATAGACACATAATATTAGGTTGGTGCGTATGAAATGTCGGATTCTTAAGTGATTGCATAAAACTGCATATCTTTCTTCAAAAGCTGTTTATTCAATCAAAGTATGCTCCATTCACTTCAATACACTTCTCCCAACGAGATTTTAAAGCGTAGATGCCTGTCTTAAAAAAATTTTGGTCTTTAGAATTAATAAACTCTGATATCGAGTTTTTTAGACTGTCTTCGTTTTCATAGTGTTTGCCCCTTAAAAACAGCTCTAAATGCTTGAAAAAATGAAAATCGGTCGGCGAGAGATCCGGTGAATATGGTGGATGCTGCAAAACTTCATATTCCAGTTCGTTCCAGCTTATTTCGCTCTGTCAGTGCGTGCGGTACCCACTTGTCCATCTTCTTAACCTTGCCAATCTCAGAAAGGTGTCTCAATATCGTTGTATGGTCAACTTTCATCCTGATAGTAAGTTCCCTCGTGGATACGGCTGGATCCGCTTCCACTAGAGCCTTCAGGTCATCATTCTTCCCAGATGTTTTGGGTCTTCCGCGCGGCTCATTTTGCAGTGAAAAATCGCCAGTCCGACATTTTTCGAACCAACGCTGCACTTTCCGATCGTTAACCGTATTCTCCCCAAACGCTTGGTTTATGTTGCGTGCAGCTTTTGCAGCACTATTACCAAGTTTGTACTCATATAAGAAAATGACGCGAATGTCGGCAGAATTCATATCGGCAATAAACTCAAAAGAAATAACAAAAGGGAAGACCTTCGAGAAAACCTATTTTGCTGAAATGAGTCTCTGGCAATGGACAATACGACTATGAATGAGGTTATGCCAAAGACAAAAGTATAACGAAAACAGGGAGACAAACGTCCGCATGTAAAGAGAATCCGACATTTCATACGCACCAACCTAATATAATGAACATAAATGTGAAATGATTATAAAATAGTACGTTTTGCATATCTAACAAAAACTGAAGTTAAAAAATACATGTTTGAGGATATCATTGAGGTACAGCTAAGATAAGAAACTTAGATAGGTGAAATATTTGTATATCAGCTAGTTATCAAAGGCGATTAGCTTTATAATTAAATAAATTTATTAGTTTAAATTATAAAGAAAAGCAGTCTGTCATAGAGAATGCGATTCTTTAATTCTATTCTCTGTAATTGATTAACAATTTTTTTTTTTTGTGCGAGAAAAAGAGAAATCTGATTCGGCCTGATTTGAAGTTAATATTCTTTTTTTTAGGGGGGGGGGGGAGTTAAACACATTAAAGAATATATTTTTGACAAAATGTTGATTTCAAAATCAAATTTCATCACATTTACTTGAATAACTACTACATAAATATCTGGAAAGAACATTTGAAAGTTCTGTTATAAAACTTCAAATGCTTTTTATGTGATGAGCAGAGAATTAAAGTATTTTTATTGGAAACATTATTTTCTCAATCAACATATTTGCAAGCATCCATTCAAATTTGATTTTCATCTTTTTTTCTAGATAATTATCATATAAAATTTATATAAATTATGGAACAAACTATTGATAAAATTATTCTTTCACCTCAGATAAATTCTGATAGGGAATTTTAAGGTAATGCCCAACAAAATAATTTTTTTGAAGGGAATGCAGATATTGAAATAATATATCATTTATTTTTCTTCTAATTTAACGTGGCCATCAGTGGAATTCTGGCAAAATATAAACGAATTTAAATGTTTCTCAAAAGCTTTGTTTTGAAATTTACTTCTAATCTAATAATGCTGTTGGATCTTATTATAAACTAAAAAATATAACTTAGTTTTTCATCTTTTTGTTTCATCTTATCTTAAACGCAAAAAACATTCGATATTTCATTTATAATTTATCTCTTTATCTTATATTCGGGCATAAATATAGCGATAAATTCGATTCAGCAGTTTAAAGTAATAATAAAACTATCTTCTTTCCCATGCCAAAGTTTCCTTCATCTAAAATGCATAATATGTGCTAAACATAATTAGTTATATTATATAATAAATAATTAGTTAATATACTGAATATTTAAAATGTAATGTTGAAAACATGGTTTACCTTTTGTGAATTCTATTATCGCAGCCGCTACCTAAAAATAAAAATGTCAGTTTTAGAAGTAAAATGTAATTTTGACGAAAGTTTACTTTTTGAAATTATTTTAATTTTCAAAGAGTTTAAGAAATACAGAAAGTAGTATGACAGGCTGAATTTGGAATTGCGGAATAACTTGCTGTTTCTTAACTTGGATTTCAGCTGTATGCAATTTTTAAGTGATGTAAGTTGCTATTTGTTGTAAAAGAATAAGATAACATAATTTTAAACAAAGATATCTTCAAATATTTTCAATTTTTATACTATTCAAGATAAAAAAAAACTATTTCAAATAAATTTACTTTTAGCTATATCAATTTTTTATAATAAAAGATGTTATTTGTTGCAAAAAAATTGTTTTAAAAGCACAATTTCAAACAAACAAATTATATCCAATTTTTATATGATATAAGAATGCAAAAAAGTAAAAGGATAAAAGAGCACAATTTTAAACAAACATATTTAAGCATTGTAATGTAATCGTTAGAAATTTCAGCCTTGAGATTTTGAAGTCTCCAGGATTCAGAAAATCCTGAATCCTTAAAGCGCATTTTTTAAAATTCATGTTTCAAAACGTATTTAGATAAGATTATTCAGTTACACAAATGAAACGTTATCAAGTCCCAGTATCAAGTTTGTAGATTTCTGTTTGATTTTCAACTCAATCTGTTAAAGGAATATCATCTTCCCATGCGTATGGGAATATATTTCATCATACAAAGAACAAGCTGGATAAAATTGAGTACATAATTGAATTATCAGAGCTGTACATTAAGGTGGAATGAAAATCGCCTTAATTTTTTTCTAGATTTTGGTTTGGTAAAAATGCGGAAAAGTTGCCTTCTAGTTTTATAAACAATATTTTAAAAAATTTGTTTGTAATATTATATCATCTTGATCTGCTGCAAAGAGATTAAAATTCGTAAGAGATATCGAAAAAAATGGAAATTAAAAAATAATTATTCTTTGATTCTAATTTAGTAAGAGTACAGAAAAGTTGCCATTAAGGTTTGAGAACAATATTTAACAATTTGGTTGCAACACAAAAATATTTCTTTGTGCCGAAAAGAGCTTAAAATTTGTAGAAAAAAATTGGAAAATTATAAATTTTGTTAAAATATTTTTATGAATTTTTACTGTATATAATGACACAAAAAAGGATTTTAAATATTTATAAAATCATTATAATTGGAAAAACTATTAATTACAAAGTATAACTTTAAAAAAAATGTTTTGATGTCCAATTTTGCGTTTTCCATTTACGTATCCTTAATGATTACAAATGCTGCAAAATGCTCATTTCTACTTCATAGCCATATTAAACAGCTTTTTTTTAATTAAATGTTGGCCAATTGACATGCCAGTCGATTTTTCCTCTAATGTATCCTTCTCTCGTGAGTGGACCACAGACATTTTGAAATGATTCGGCTACCAGTTTCCACTGTTTCCATGTGACAAGGAAGCCAGGGGATGTCGATAACTGAATCCCCTATGCTTTAAATACCTTCTGTATAAAAGTTTTTATTAATAATATTAAACCGCACAGGCACTTGGTAGTTTTATCGCTTCTTGCATATTTGATGGGATCTGTTTTGCTTTCCTCTGCATCTAAAGGAAAGGAAAGGTTTTTCAGCATTATCACAATAGCTAGTAATCGTTCTGATGCACTTTTTTTTGCCATCTCTTGATTAAACTTAATTATTCTCTGTAGTTCTTTATTTTTTCTTGCTTCTTTCTTCCTCAAAGCGCTTGTGGTAGCAATATTAGTATTACCTGTAAGCATTTTCCTGTTAGAGCGTTGATCGTTAGACTCTTTTATTCCAAAACTGGCACATTTTTTCTATTATACAAATCAGAAATATCAAGTAAACTTCTAGCTTCTTCTCTAAATTCTGTGACTTTCAAATTAAACTCATCCGATCATTTTCTGTTTTCTGACTTTAATGTTGTCGTTTTCTATGGATAATACAAAATTTCAAATGTGTCCAAAAGTGTTCAGGACGAGCTCAGAGAGCCTCGGAGTCTGAAAGCTGTACAGAACATCTTCCCTCGAAAAGATGGCAGCAGGGCAGTTGGAGATGCGTTCTGGGATTCATTGTGACGAGGTGCAATGCTCGCAAATGGAGTACGATCTGGTGTTGTCTTTAAAGTGGCCTGTCTTGCAATGAGCAGTGTCTGGGCCAACTGCGATGCGAAGGCTTTTTGAAAATTTACTTTAAAATTCCGTGTTTTGCCACTGCGTTAACGTCTTCTGAGGAGGCAGAATTTGTTTGATCCAACTCACTGGAGGCTTTGGTGAGGACATCAGCACCTTCCTTCCCGTTGATTCCCACATGAGCAGGAAACCACTGAATGCGGCAAATGAGGCTGTTGATGATTTGGTATAAATTTGAATTGCCATTGCCAATGGCCTCCAGTTCAGACTTTAATAAATCAATGTATTTAAAATGATAAATTTTTATCATTTGTGAAATTCTTTTGCTAGAAGCAATGGTAATAGCTCTTGACCATATTTATTCTACTACGGGAATTAAAGTATTACATGTTTAGCTTACACAAGAATGCTTCTCTGAAGCAGTTTTGAAGTTATGTCTAATATAACAAGCGCACTAGATTCGTCAGTAGTGTGTTCAACTTCAAGAAAACCACAAAATTTCCCCAAAATAGAACGTTACGATATTTTTTTTTCACTAACTTAAACGCAGCCATTTTTACTCACACCAAAACATATAAGCATAAACTAAAAAATCAGTTAAGTTAATCATCTACGCAAGAGACTGAGAAGAGATGCGAACTGAACTGTACTTATTAAAGCTACTGATTTGAAACCAGCTCTGTCCTTGTCACCGGATGGAGACAAGTATCCACCGTGCCTCAATAACTACCTCTCCAGCGACGACTCAGTGCTCTGCCAGTACAATAGTGTGTTTTCATTCCTTTATTCATATAACAACCCCTAATGAAAACTTTTTATTTTATAATTGAGGCATACAAAAATCCTTAAAAATTTGCTAAATTGTTTTTATGAAATTTTGCGGCTCCTCAGGACATACTCTAGTATTTTTTAAAGTATTTTTATGTATCTTATATAAAATTAAAGGCAACTTTTTTTTGCTATTACAAATTTGAAATAAAAAGTTGATTATTTCATGATAAAACTTTAATATGTAGCAAAAATTTCAGTTTTAGGAAATTTTGACGTCTTTGCGGTACCTCAAGACCTATTCTGATGTTTTTCATTTTTTAAAAATTTATTTTATCTACACCGAACGGCAACTTTTCCAAAATATTGAAAACTAAAAATCAAATTTTTTTTTTTTCATTCCACCCTACTGTACCTAGGTGTATTAAATTTTTGACACAGCCTGTTTGCATTTGTTTGCCAGCTTATTCGTATTACCTGAATATAGATTAATAGAATTTGGTACAACATTTTGAGACCAAAATTAAGGGTCTGTGCTCAAAATAGGGACTCAATTAAACGAAAGTCGTCCAAAATTTAAACTTGGTTTCCTTCATTATCTATTAATATACGAAACGCTATATAAAATGCAAGGCCAAGCTGAATTCGTTTGTTGGCTGAAGTTCTGGGGAGTTAACCGTCTTACTTCAGGTTTCTATTTCCATAACAAATTCAAAGAACGCAGAATTTTATAATAGCTACTAGAAAGAAGCGACTGTATTTTCTAAGGACAATACATCCACTGGTAATATTTGCGTCCGTTCCCATCATTTTTAACGCATCTTCTACCAGAATCAATTTCTGTTGTTGCATGTAAATGACTGAAACTGCCTTGTTCATAAAAAGAGCTAGATGTGACTCTCTGGTATCATACTTGTTATCTGAACAATGGAAATGTTAAGGGCGTTTTTACAATTGATATTTTTTGTAATTTGCCGTGTTGCACTGTTTCACAAAAATATCATTTTTTCCCTTAAAAATCACAAGACTGTGAAATCGAATTTTTTTTAATAAACTTATATTATTCAAAAATGTAAAAGTAAAGCATCGATAAAAGTGAATATTATAATAATTTAGAAATAAATTTCCTTTTGTCAAAAGTCTCCACTTATAATAAAATACTTTTAAATATATATATTTCAGTAATAGTATAATACGGGAAAAATAGGAAAATTTCAAAATTCAGAGAATGAAAGATTTTATAATTTTAAACATGCTTACCAAGTACACGAAAATCCCTTTCAGCGTCATCTTAAGATCTGAAAGATGCAGGTTTCTGAGCTATCTGAAAAAACTGAAAGTCAATTGTACTCAGTGATTTATATGTCATCATTTTTCTGTAAATTTTATTTAGTGTGTTGACGGAAATTCATACGACGTAGCCCATCTGATTTTAAAACGCAGTTTTCACGATGACCTTTTCTTGATAACTATTTGATATTTTGAAATTATAAAATGCGTTTACATTATATGTGTGAATTGTAGTTTGGTTTATAAATTTTCTAAACACATTCATCCTTATTCCTAAAGATAAATGCTTTAATTGATTTTTTTTTGTTTTGAATTTGCATCGAATCTAAGGATTATGAATTCATTTGATATGTTTTGTAAATCAGAAACAAAAATAATGCATCGAGCATTTGTAAACAGTAAGAAAAAAATGATTATCTTTAACGAATTTTTAATGATGTGATAAGCATCTACTTCAGTCTCTAAAGGTCGGTTATTCGCGGTCACTTCAGAAGACACCAGGGAAAGGTAGCATTCTGCGCCATTTTCATCTAACCATAACGGGCAGCTCTTTCAAGATCGATTCTCACTGCTCCGCATCTTTTTTTATGCATCCATATTCGCTAACCTTCCATAACCACATCATTTACCACTTGAACCAAAGAACTGTTACAGTCGGCGCTGTATCAGTTTTCGTACATCCATATCGATAAATCTTCTGCAATCAACTTGAACATCACCATGGAATTAATAATACTCAATGCTACATCTATTTTCCTCCGTCCATGGTAGTCGTTATTCCACGATCACTTCATCCTGCATTAATGAAACGGTATCACGAGTGCATTGCTGTCTTTTGCCCCTTCATATTAGATCTTTCCTCCACGATGACTTCGCACTGACCAATGAAATGGTAACACTCGTCTCCGTTACAATTTTGATCGATCCGTATTAGATCTTCCTGATTCTCATTCCTTCTCCTATCTTCCCTGATTACCCCATGGATGTTCACTTTCATGGAATAAGCTTTAATGAAGTATATTGGGTACCTCACATTTGGTGCCCTTCCCCACACTGGAGCACCCATTTCAAATTTCGAGATAAAATTGGAATGATCAACAATAAACGACTTTTGACGAGAGGTGGTATACAACCTGTCCATTCACACGATACTAAAATGGATCCATTTTTCCATCGATAACAGATTTTAAAATATAAACACTCAGTTGGTATACTGTGAAAGGATCCAAAGAAAAGCACGAAAAACAAAGCAATAACAACACGTAATACATGGAACAATTCAGTGCATTGACAGAGGTAAATATTTATTGATAGAACACCATGATACTGATTAATTAATAGTTAAAATTGTGAGAAAACAAAAAAAAATGATAAACGAAGGAATCAAAATAAAAACAAAACTCTTCAGTAAAAAACATAATTGAAAGGTGGTCTGTTTTAAATAGGAAATCAAGCAGCTAAAATAATTGTGTTGGGGACAAGACTATATCTAATATTTTAATTTCTCAGTTGGCAGCACCTATTTAAAATTAATAGGTATAAAATTTGGCTGAAAAGTATCTATCGACATCTCTTTATTTTTTCTTAAAAAACTAATTTTTAGCAAGTGTTGCCAACTGGCCAATTAAAATATTAGATGTAGTCTTATTACCAACAAATTGTGAAGATGTTAAAATAATAAATGCATATTCTCTGGCGGTTGCTCATCCCATACATAAAAGGACAGGAAAATACAGTTTGACACAAAAAATTTTACGAATAAGTTACTTTTTTGCTTAATCCCTCCTGGAGCAAATTTAAATACAATCTTCCATCATTCTAATGAATTTGTATAGTTAATTTATTTCAAGGCATGGCTGCAAACAAAGCTTTCAGTCCCTTGATTATTTCAATTCATCACGAGTTTTTGTGTTTCATTCTTTGATTGTGTCTCTAATCATTACAGATTGAGTAAAAGTTTCAGAGCATTCCTTAAATTTATTTTAAACATTCAAAATTAATTTATAAAATATATCTTTATGCATTTTATGAAGACATTTGTTCAGCAGTTGGAATTTATTTTGATTTCTTTGGAGAATCTTTATTTCTTCTTCACTCACATTAAAAATCATGTGAGTAGCGTCAGTTGTTTAAATAGTTTATTTAAGGTTTAAGTTGCTTGCGGAATATATTGAAAAATTGATTCGTTTGCAAAAATACGTTTTTATATTTAATATCCTTATTTTTTTTAAAAAAAATTCTATATAAAAACTTTTACATTTTTTAAAATTCAGTTTTTGGGGACATATATTGATTTCTATATTTACATATATAGCTTTAATGCTATTTTCACTACTCTCATTGTTTTTGGAATTTTCACTTGAAAGACTTTCTGAATTAAAATATAATACGTATCTCTTGCTTTAATTTGTTACAATAGTTTATTACTATGTTCTGCAATTCCTGAGCTAGAGTATCAGTAATCTATTCATTTAGAAATATTCTATGGCTATTTTAATCCTTCAAGATGCATAAAAATTAGAAATTTTATGTTATTTATAGTTTAATCTCGATATTTAAAGAGTGGATGGGAATCCAACTGATTTTGTAGTTCAGGAACTATGTAATATTTAATGTATCTACATGTATTTTTCAATCTAGCAACAAAATTGTAGGCAATGCGTTTCATCATTTTAGATTTAACTCATCTAGAATTTCTCTGTCCTACACCTCACTTTAGTTTTAAAAAATACCTTCCAAAATTAAAAAAAAAACTGTTATCATTTAAGTGGTGTATTTTAGCTTCTTGCATGCTTTTTCAATCCTTTTTATGCAGATTTTCAAAAATATAACTATTTCAGAACGTTTTTCGAAAATCTTTCACCCCGAACGTTGTCACATACTTAAAATGCAGAAAATACAATGTCGAAGATGCTTTGTTTTTCTGGCTTTCTCTTTTAATGACTTAAATAAGCACAAAAAGGAACAAAAGTAAAGAATAAAAATATTTTATCTTGTGTAGCATTAATTTTTTTTTCAAATAATATTAAAAATTAGTCACTGCGTTTTATTCCTTCCAGAAATTTGAACTTTGAAAAAACATTTCATTTATTATTTGCTTAATTTAATACGACTAATCACACTTCTCTACCTTTTGAGTATTTTCGTAAAGCAAGATTTTATCTCAAAATTAAAAAAAATGTGTATATATTATGAATAAAATTCAATGAATTAAATCTTATAATTAATATTTTCAATATATATCGTATTTTTTATACTTTTTATACTTTTATTCATTGAGATTTAACAAAAATTTCTTACCTCCTGCAGTTTTCTCCCAGTGTCAGCTTTCATTTCTGAGACCGGAAATACCTTTCTTTTCTTTCTAGTTATTTCCGCCTTCGGTCGGAAGTTCACTGGATCTTGGAGAATTCAAATATTTGTTTATCTCTCACCGCTCATCTTGAGGTACCTGACCGGAAACACAACTAAAGGCATCGGAAATGGAATGATTCGGTTTGCTAGTTCTGAGATCACTTAAATAACGAATGTTTAAAAATCTTTCAACATTTTTTAAAATTTATTTTACTAAACAGTTTTAGAGAAATTTCTTTTTCTAATAGAATCTGACCAAACTCACGGCATAATTTTTTGCGTTAGAGCATTTTAGTATTCACATAGGTATGAACCTTAAAATGAACGTAGAGATTTCATATTTTAAGTCGAAAGAAGCCTGTATTTCCTTTTTTGTAAAAATACAAAAAGGTATTGCCCTGATAGTGAGGTAAAAAGCATAAAAACGATCGTGGTTAAAATCAAAATAAAATAATCTTTTAATTGTTAAAATCAACCTCTCTTGGGTCTAAGTTAGCAATTAAATTAAAATACAAGATATCCTTTGCATCTATACTTTATTCATTTTTATAGCGCCACTTCATATGCACCATTCTCAACTAAGACAGCAAAAATGTAGCGTTAAATAGGGGGAATTCAAAACCATGAGTTGGAATTTCTTCGGAATTTTGGTTCTTTCCCCCTGATAATTTTTAGTAAATTTACATAAGCAAAGTCGCTTATAACTAAATTTATATTGTTGATTTGTGACCGGTGGTTGGTGGGCCCTAATTAAGATAAGCCTTCTTGTGTAACATTAATTTATTATTAAAACATATAAGGTTACGTTACACACAGACAGAGAGTGGACAAAACAGTCAACACATAACGATAACAGAGGCTTAACTGACTGTCTCTCTAAGCACTCGCCAGAGGGCGGCGTGTAATGAGTGAATCATAGTGTAGGGGGAAAAGAGAGTGCCACAGTTTATAATATCATTTATAATTAAATTTATATTATTATTTATAATGTTATGTATAATTAAATTTATATTATTATTTCTAATCAGCTTTCTGCTATTATTTATAATGTCACATATCATCAAATTTATATTGTTACTTTTGATGTCACTTATAAACTGTCTTTCAAATTCATTAGAACTACTGCAGCTAAAATTCTTGATATGTTCTTTGAAGATTTTACAAAAATTTGCCGATAAATTGTAAGCATTATTTATTGCGTGATATAATTGAACATAATTTTACTCAACATCTTTTCATCAACATCTCTATCATCATCATCAACCTTTTATTTACTTATAATATTTAAATCTATTTTCGAGTTTAATTTTGAGGGACAAATTAAAGGCGTTTCAAATGTGTTTCCCTTTTAAAACTATCTTTTTGAAAGTGAGATACTTTGAATTTTGGCATTTTCATTTTAAAAGCTTTCGCATTATGTCCGAGTATAAGAAATGCAGATTTTTTGCAACAATTATTCTAGCTAAATTTAATATTTTTCAAATTGTTAAAATATTACAAAATTGTAAGTAACGTCAGACAATAGAATTAATATATACAATGAAGTGACAAAAATCATGGGATAGCAATATGCAAATATACAGATGGCAGTAGTATCACAGCGAAAAAGTATAAATGCGCAGTTCGTTTTCCAGAGCTTTCATTTGTGTTCAAGTTATTCATGTGAACAGGGTTTCGTGATTTATGGCGGCACGGCGAGAATTAACAGACTTTGAACGTGGAATGTTAGTTGGAGCTAGACGCATGGGTTATTCCATTGCGGATATCGTTAGTGAATTCAACATTAGGAGATCCACAGTATCAAGAGTGTGCCGAGAGTATGAAATTTCAGGCATCACATCCCATCATGGACAGCGCAGTGGGCGACCACCTGCACTTAACGACCGAGACCGCCGACGTCTGTTTGGAATTGTCAATGTTAATAGACACGCAACACTTCGTCAAATAACTGCAGGAATCAATGTGGGACGTACGAGGGCCGTATTCGATAGGACTGTGCGGCGAAATTTGTCTTCCTTGGGCTATGACAGCAGAAGACCGACTCGAGTGCCTTTACTGACAGCACGACATCGCCTGCAGCGACTCTCCTGGGCTCGTGAGCATATCGACTGGTCTCTAGACCAGTGGAAAACCATGGCGTCGTCAGATGAGTCACGATTTCAGTTGTTACGAGCTGATGGTAGAGTTCGAGTGTGGCGCAGACCCCACGAAGCCATGGACCCAAACTGTCAGCAAGGCACTGTTCAAGCTGGTGGTGGCTGCATAATGGTGTGGGCTGTTTTTACATGGCATGGACTCAGTCCTCTGGTGCAACTGAACCGATCATTGACTTTAAATGGTTATGTTCAGCTGCTTGCAGATCACTTGCAGCCATTCATGGACTTCACGTACCCACACAACGATGGGATTTTTATGGATGACAATGCGCCATGTCACCGGGCCAGAACTGTTCGCGATTGGTTTGAAGAACATTTCGGACAATTCCAGCGCATGATCTGGCCACCTAGATCGTCCGATATGAATCCCATCGGGCATTTATGGGACATCATCGAAAGGTCCTTTTGTGCCCAAACTCCTGCACCATCCACCATCCATTTCAAATAAAGTGAGTATCATTAGCAATCAGATAACTCACAACATAAACTTTATTTTGAGATAGATAATGTGCGAGTTTTTTTATGGCTGTTTAGTAAACGACACTTTCGATTGTACATTACCGTTATAATTATAATAATTCGAAAGTCCAGAATCAAATACAAAACTGGATGGAAATTTAGTCGTTTTTAAATATATACGAGCAATTTAAAACTGGAATCTGATAAAATGGTCCCTAGATGGGGTTAAGATTTCTAGAATTTCTTCTAGAAATGGTTAAGATTTCTTAAAATAAATACAAATAATATGTAATATTCTCTAATACATTTTACAAAACATTTTTTAATTAAAAGGAAGCAATCATTTCAAATTCAAGAGATATTTGTTAAATGTTTATAATTTTTTATTTTTTATTCCTCCTTCGGAAGAAGAATAAGCTTAGATGATAAATTTACAATAAAGTACATAATGAAACTAATGACAGAAACTCCAGCCGGACAACAATGTAAGTATTGCATCATGCAGACGATTATTTTTAGAACCTTTCAAGCAAAAGCAGACATGCTGGGGAAGTTTCCTTAGAAACAATAGGAAGTGAATTAAATTTGATCGCTTGCTCGTGAAAAAGCATTTTTGCCTGATGTTTCAATGTGCTTTGTTATTTATAAAAGTTTTTCTCTGAAATACAATGATATAAGTATTTTTCAAAAACAATGAAATTCTTAATATTCAAGAAGATTAAACAGCCAATAAAAACTATTTTTATTTTCTAATATTGGTCTAACAATAAGAGTATTAATGCAGTGCTACCTCTTTCAATTTTGAGACTACCCGTAAAAATAACGTAATTTAACGTTTAATCTTTTTTACAATTCTTTACTTTTAAAATTTTATTTTCTGGTGAAATTTGAGAGTAAATATTTTGTAATGTTTTAGGAGGAAGCCTATGCTTGTGTTGACGTATGCATAGTGAAACGTAGACAGATTAACGATATGTTTTGAAAAAACATAAGAAATAATAGAGAATGGAATTTTGAACCGTGCTCCAATGATAAGGATGATACCTGAGACGCCCCCTTTTTTCCTCCAATCCCACCCGCAATAGGAATTTTCAGGAGGCTGACTTATGCAGTGGCATAAGTCAATGTAATAATGATTTCAAACACAGAACCCACTGATTCTGTCACTGAGAACTTACCGTCGGCCACTGGGAAAGAGTATAAAGACAATTATTACTCCCTTAAAGATTTCCAGATATCATATTTTTAAAACAGTAAGTGTAACAGTTCAAGTAATATGCTCTGTTTTAACCTACAACCTGATCACGTGTCTTGTTTTTCAGTAAATTCCAAGTCGAATAATTTTATGAGCACGTTTCAGAATATATAATGGCCCGTTTAGTATATCAATTTAGAATACATATCACTTCTGAAATATTCTATTAAATCATTTCTTGTTATGTTACCGATAATCCAATCATGCGCTAATTGTTCCCGAATAATAAATGATTAATTTTTGATAAAAACGTGCTAAATAATCGTGAATCTATTTTAATGGATATGAGTTCGTTAACAACAATTCACACACACACACACACACACAATCTGGGTTCGTTTGTAGTGGGTGCGAAAAGACAATCAGCAGGTCTTAGTAAAAAACCTCATCTACGTTCATTTAACGCAGGAGACACAGAAGACGAATCCAAAGACGACAAGATACACACAGGACAGCACACAGCCGCCCGCAAGTTGCAACAGCACACAAAGTGGTCAGACAAAATCCAAAAAGAGAGTGGAGCTGTGCTCTCTCCAAACGACTGAAATTCTCAGTTCTTCCTCGCACGCAAATACACACCTCGCAATGATCGACAATGAATCCAATTGTCGATACACTACCGCATTACTAGCTACTCTACATACGATGCTGTTTCGGGCTGACATCAGGACTCGGCACACGGCTCAGCTCAGCAATAACTTGAGATCCACACAACGCTTCTCCGTTGCTTCGCTATCTTCTCGAAGACCAAATACTTGACTACGACTCCAACTAGGACAACTCGCAGCTTGAGACTGCCGTAATTTAACAGTTCTCGAAAAACTAGTCGAGAATATTCTATGCCAATCAGGCGTTTTATCGGTTCCTAATAGACGGATTGTTGAAGTTTCCAGCATTATCCATTTTGTCACCAAACGGTCTTCAAGTTTGTTTGGGATTGCTGACTCGGTACCTGAGCAGCATCCCACACAGATGATTGTAAAACAAAATTTCTTAAGATGAAACTGTTCATGCTAAGAAGCAACATTACAGGTATCCAAAATTATGCATAAATTTTAATTAAAACTGAATAAAGTTTGACAAAAAGTTTATAGTAGTCATATTGATATAACTAAAAATAATATTTTTTGATTTTTAAGATAATGTACAATTTATTTCCGTGCTAAATGTTTTAGGAATGTTTCGATGAAAAATTTAGATTTTTTTTCTAAAAAAATTAATTAATAGAAATTTTTAAGAAAATCATTGCGAGGTGCGTATTTGTGCCTTCAAAGAAAATTGATATTATATTTAAAAATTTAAGTTCTAATGTTTTGTCCTCTAACGAAACAACATTATTCTATCTATCGTGTGTGAAGATCGATTGGCCTAATTTCCAGGAAAGAACCTCTTTGTCAAATACTGAGGGGAAAATTTTTTTCTATGTTCTGGTGCGAACGAAAGCGTTTCTACCTTTCGATCACTTTTAATAACTTAAACCATGATAAAATAAATGGAAATTAAATTTTAAAAGTTAATTCGTATAGACCGTGAATCTGTCAAACTTATACTGAATACGTACACACACACGCATTCGCGAGTAAACTTGTATGTATATATGATTATATAATGCTCTTTTATTGTTATTTGAGAGATGAATAGATACAGAAAAAAATAACTTAATAATCGGAAAGAACTCCAATACTCAACCAAAATATTCTTTAATCAAAACCTTATAAGAATATCCATTATCAAAACTGCCTTCATCAAGCATCAGTATAACACACACTCAGATGCAGCGTGTATTCTAAAAATAATCAATGAAACAACGTTTTGCAGCAAATTTTCCATGAAAGTGCGGCTGATTATCTAAACGCATCTGAGGCTGTCGTAGTCTCTCGTGGCTGCAGTTTTGGGCTGTCCTGTCTGCGGGTCCGCGCAGTGGCAGTAGCCGGTGGAGGAGTGGCACTGCATCTTCGAAAAGGTGCCGTCCTTCTCGCACCTCGGCACGAAGGCCCCGAACCTGCCTGGAATGGAAATAAAATGAGAAGAATCGCGATCATTTCCAGTCGTATGTTGCTGTATCTCGCACCTCACATAGTGTTAAATGAGATACAGTATGCCCGGGCTCTTAATGTGCTGATTCCCTTTGTGCGTGGACATGCTTTTATTTAAATATCGAAATAGAAAACACTAAACACTTCAGTGAAATCTTCATTAGATAAGTTTTAAATTCTAATAAATTAGTCACAAATAGTTGATTTAGATGGAGTTTCCTGGCGCTAAAACCATTTCTGATTATGTAGGGCCAACCACACAGTATATGCAAACATATGGTTCATAAGAAGTCGTATGGTCATGTTTTGAAAGGCCAAACAAAACCGCTGCTTTAATGTTCTATTCAAGACCTTTAAAAATATATGCATAAATAAATTGTCATATAGATTTGAAGCGTTAAAAGAAAGTGAAAAAATGCTTATATAAGGTAAAAGAAACCCCCTCACTTTCAAAAAAGTAAAAAGTCGAGGATGAAGCACTTTATGAAGGACGTCTTTTAAAAAAAATGAGAGGAATGAAAACATTGAACTCGCTGAGTGTCAAAACGTGGGCACTCTATCTGAATGATCCGAACCGTCAAAAGGCATTGGCATGTAAAATACATCGAGGGGTGGGCTCCCCCCAAAACAAATGCCTATGTGCAAGTCTAGTATGGCCAATTCTTAAACGAACAATAATTGTATCCAGTTTTCTGCTATTTGCAATGGACCAGCACTCGATGGAATATTTGATAAAATGAAGCTTATTTGCCTCTTTACTGTCCCATTCTGTTAGCCATTTTAAATTTAAAATGGCTTTTATATGTCTCTTGATGTCGTTAAAAGGAACATGATCATTTTAAAAGATTGGTAGCTGAATATGCGGCTTCGTCAGCTAATTTATTTCCAGGACTACCTACATGAGAGGGAACCCAGCAGAATAGGACTGAATAACCTTCACATGTAAGGCTATCATGCAATTCAAGAATTGTAAAAGCCAATGGATGAGAGAAACGGTGAAGAGATGTCAATGATTCCAAGACACTTTTTGAGTCTGAATAAATGATATAATTATTAGGTGTATTATTTAAAATGTGAAATAATGCATGAAAGATGGCACTGATTTCACAAATAGAAGAATAAATAAAAGATTTTTAGGGCACACTCATTTTGGATTATTCAGAATACGAATAAATTTTATCATTATTTATTTAAGGAGAATTTTGTTGGTTTAATTTAAGCTTCATATATAGTTTTCCCAAATTAGATAGTTGAACCTCCCATCGATATATATAATTTTCATCTTCATCGAGAAATTTCCCTTCAAGCTATAATATTCTTTTATTTAGAAAAAAATTCGTTTTAGATTGGAGTTCAAGTCAATTTTAATGCTGATCATAAACATGCCGAAAATTTGAGTGAACTGGATCTAAAAATGACGACAATTTCTTTAACATCTGAATTCCCTCGTTAATCAAACTTTTGTTGAGCAGAAAGAGTAACGTTCCATATAAAAATTTAAAATAAAAAATGTATTATGATATTTAAAGTGGTTTCTTAAATCCTTTTTTGTTTCTGTTTTTCTCATCATTCATTTTAGGCTAATGAATTATGTTTTAATTTTAGTGTTTACTTTTGAGACTTTACAGGGCTGAGATAAGGAATGAAAATGAAAGCTGATTTTTTTTTCTACCTAAATGATTTTTTATTATGAATATATACATGTTTAGTTGAATACAGATTGAAATATGAGCGTTCTGCATATGAACATTATTATTTTCACAGAGAGGTAGAATATATCCAAAAATGGGATTGTCAGAAATTTGTTAGACTGGATCGTTTAGATGTATCAAAATCTTGAATTAGGAGTTCTTGGCAATTACAATACTTCTTTGCATAATTTGTGTAAAAAAAAATCACTCTGCACTTATAAACTCATTTGTACATTTGAAAAAAAATCACATTAAACAAATAAAACCCATACTGGTTGCAATTACAGTCCATATTTAATATGCACATTAAATACTTTGATTCTTTCTACAGATCGAAAGTGAAAAAAATCCGGCTTATGATATCCCTCTGTAATGCAAGCCAGTGAAGCTTTCTGCTTACGATATCATTAAGCTATCTTTACATATACTAAAAGTATCAAAAGGTTTCGAGACTAGTTCTGGAACACTTCAACAAATATCAATGCAAATACACACACTTATCACAAAAAAATACCTACATTTGTAAGTAGTTGCAAAGAGACATTGTGCTTTTCGAATTGAGAGTTGTATATCTCGAGCTGTTGCGATTCAAGGCTTTGTTATTTTTGTGATGGCACCGGGAAAGATGATACAATATCTAACACTATAATACGAGGAATGGTTGCCAAGTCGAAAATAGCCCCAGAATTAATAAACTCCGGTAAACTTGGGGCTCTGGGGTTTTTGGCTACGAGGAATCGATTGGCACCGGTTTTGAAGCGCTGCGGTCGAGCAGTTCGGAGTTACAGATAGGATATTTTCAAACTTTATTAGTTCGCCATAATGGCTACTTAAATTTTCAAGCGGTAACGTGCTGCCATCTATAGCCAATATGACGAACTAATAAAGTTTTATGTTTATGCTGTTATAGGTTTATAATATGTTTCTTATGTATGTATTTATGTTTGGTTTTTCTAAATAAATTTGTCAAAAATATTGAACTTCAACACACTTCAATCTTTACCTTTACTTTACCTTTGTATAGAATAGTTCCCTTTCCAAACTCTGTTTAGAATAGTTTAATAGCACTTTAACCGGTTATCTTTTCACCAATGGTTTCACAAATTTTCTTATGGCATGTATTGTTTTGATAAATCACAATTGAAAATTTAAATCTTCGAGTTAGCTTCGATACCTGTTTTCTCCGAGCGGAGCTCGGTCACCCGCTGGTACCATAAAATTGTTAACATAGTTGAAGAGATAATTTTTTTGAAAACTAAGAGGGAGCAAAATTATTTTTACAGCAATATTTTTGGTATTTCCTGTGAGAAACTCTAACATTTAACTGAAATTTTAAAACTCCCAGGGTTGGTCTCCCCAAACCTTTCACGCACAATCTGTCTTAAGGTTGTTACCTCTGAGAATGATTTGTATTGAATTTGCATTCTGTAACTACAAAATATGAAACTTTAACTTGGATTTAGCATTCCTACAGAGTCTATCGTCTCCTCGGCGAGTTATTTGGAAATGAATCCTTGGAAAATAGATGCAGTGAAGATTCAAAATTTTTTCTTTTAGTTTTAAATAATTGCATTATCCCTATAACCATCCCGTAGGCATAAACAATAAGCTGACCCAGTTTCATCTCCATCGGATGAACGGTTTAGGAAGGCATACGAGATGACATTTATTTTTATTTATAGAGATGATTTAAAAGAAAGGAAAAATTACCTCTTAGACGTTTGTTTGCACTGTCTCTTTTTTGCTCACATTCTGATCGAGCTGGTGTGCATGGAAAGAAAAGAGAATGATTTTAGTAATTAAAAACGGGATTTTAATTCATTGCCATAATTTAAATGCTATTCACGGTTGCAATTTTAAAGGCTCAAATTTTCTCACTATTTAATAAAATTAAAACAATTTGTAAAATTAAAATTTCATTTATAAAAGCTACAAATCGTTTTATTAAAAATTTTAAAAATAATGTATATATATATATATATATATATATAATATTATTTATATGTTCATTAAGCTGGCATTTTATTATTTTAATAAAGTTTTTGCATTTTTAAATTTTTTTAAATAAGTTAGAATGAATTAAATAACGTTTTTAAAAGTTACAGGCAATTCAGAGGAATTTCACATGATGGAATTGATGAGTAAGAAATTTAAATTCCTAATTTTGTTTCATTTTGCATTTTTGCTTATATACTTATTGCGAATGCTTTAATAGTTATTGTGAATATACGCTATATGAATATACAATTTTATGAATATACACATTTGTTTAAATGTGAATATGCACTTTTGCTTCTATATTAATTATATTATTTTGTGAGTGCTTTAAAATATAAGGTCTATAAAATCTGCAGTAGAATAAGCACTAAGATGTGTAATGATTTTTTAAAAGGTTCAAGGTAAAAGTTAATGCATTTTAAAGATTTTTTAGGGTGCTTGGCATTGAAAAAATATAAAAATATCATTAGCAAGAGAATATCCAAAGAAAGTTTTAGGTAGAATATAAGTAGCTTCATGGAAAAGCATTCTGTAAAAATACATAAATTTAAAAAAAACCTTAAAAATTAAAAAAAGCCGAATTTTTTAAAATAAAAATAAAAATTTTAAAAATAATAGTTTTTTGTTTGGAAAACAATTACGCAGTTATTCCACATAAAGTACAATGAAAATATAATTCAAGACATTAAAATTGAAAAAAAAATGTGAAGATGATACTGTGCCACTTTAAATACTGAAAAAGGTTCTTATCGAATGCATGAATACTAAACAGTGTTGGCAAAAACCTTGTTACGTCTTTGAATGTTTCTTACAAACAACTCTACTCTGATTTCAGCTTATAAATCAAGAATACCACTTCAGAAGGCCTGCCTCAATATTATATATTAAATTTAAATTTGTCTGAACTGCAAAAAAATAATAACGAAGGTACTCAATGGAAATGTATGAATATATATAGATGAACTAAGTTCCAGAAGACTAGTGGAAAAGTGGATAGATTTTCTCAAAATTGCTTTATGGGAACCATTACAATAGGAAATGTTATTAAAAGAAATCTGCATATAATAAACACTACGTTGTCTATCAAATATATATTTTTAATTTTAATATTTCTTCTTTGTTATCTAATTAATAATTAATTTGGAAAAAACATTAAATCAATATAAAGTTGCCCATAATAATCTTGAGTAAAACTTTTGACCATTTTTATTCACTGTTATGCGAGAGTTTGAAAAAACTCACCTTCCGTGAATTCTGTGAGAATCACCAGTACCTGAAAGAATGATAAATGGAGTTAGATTCTCCTAATTATAAATGTGTGATCTAATGATATGAGAGGTGAAGAAGATTCTATTGCTAAATTTAAATGTAGAAAGGATGCAAAAAGCCTTTTGTTATTTCAAAACATAAAAAAAATATTTTCTGAATGGTTATAATTTATCAAATCAGTTTAACTGATTGCCATGCTGTTTTGAAGTAAGGAGAATGGTCTTTGAATCCTTGAGACAAGAATAGACGAAAAAAATTTAAAAACTTTATTAAAAATACATAAAACATTATCAAGAAATGAAACTATTATTAAAAAAGTAATTTTTGTAATTTTAAAATAATGCAAAAATTATTTTTATGACAGAATAGCTTCGGTAAAGATAGTTATAAATTTCAATTATTAAATCACAATGATTATAAATATGATAATGGTTAAATCTATTTTCGAGCTAGATTAAGCTTTGTTTTCTTTTGTTTCTTATACCTTTTGAGTGAAAAGAGTATTTTGTGAGCCTTTTCCAGAGTATTTCTAATTATATTTTATAGCTTTATTAATACAGAAGTATAGAAATGCAATTGTAAACACGTTCAATGAAGTAATATAAAGGGTTTATGATATTTTGTTTGCATATGACTGTTTCCATTCGAATAATAAATAATAAGAGAGATTTTTGTGTCTCATACGTTAGTGTTTTATATAAAAAAAAGAGTTTTTGGAAACAGAAAACAAATGATGACAGCAAACGGTGTTGGCATCCACATTAGGAATAATAACGTAAAAAAAGAAAGAATATTGTTAGAGCTATGTAATTATCAAATATTATGTCATTCTTAAGTAATAATTAATATTCTTAAGAGTCGGAAGTACATGTACTCACCATAATGAAGAGCAAGAATTTTAGAAGCATTGCAAAGGTAGTAACTTAAGGATCTCTAAAAGTTCAAAAAGGAAGGGCATTAATTTTTTTAATAAAAAAATAAATTTCTATAATATGATTCAGTAAATATCAGAAAAAGATTTTGATATTTATGAATTTTGAAAACATTATGTTTATTTGTTATGTTATTATGAAAACCAAATGTGTTATGGTTAACCTTAAAATATATTTATAAATATAGGAAAAAGTTGGAAATGCCTCAAATTTTGTAAGAATACTTTAATGTTTTCAAAATCCATACAAAATGAATTAAAATTATATTAAAATAAGTGATAATGTCCTATAAAATTTTCAAATAAACTTCAGCATTATTTTTGAAGAATTCAATTATGTCGTAAAATGCCTGTATACTTTTGAGGTGTCCAAATCAATGAAAAAAATTAAAAATCCACTTCTTAAAAACTAGTTTAAAAACTGCAATTTTTCTACTGTTTGAAATTTTGTAATAATTTTATTATTAAATATTTAAAGTAAGAACATTTGAAACAACTATTTTGTCTTAAATTATATGTTTAAATGATTTAAGCCATAACGGAGCCTATATTCAAACATCATATTTGCGAGTAAATCTTTTCAATTAGGATTTTAAAAATTATTTTCTTATATAACTACCAATTTGAAATTTTTGTACAGTTCAGTAAGAATAACGATTTTTTTTTTGGTTTCGAGAATTCTAACAGATGAATATTTAAAGACATTTTTAAAAGATCTTTTTCCGACAAAGCTGAATTGTTCTTACAGATAATATTAATAGCTATTCATACATATTTATATAATACGGCTTAGGATCAAAAAAATTCAAAAATTTTGCCTACATATTTTTTAATATTTATTATTGAGGTTCTAAATTGAGAAAGAGCATAAAATGTTTCATAATATCTATATCAATATTTATCTTTCTTAAGTAAAATGTTAGTTAATGGAAAAATAGCATCATTTTTCTTATATATATATATATATATATATATATATATATATATATATATATATATATATATATATATATATATATATATATATATATATATATATTTCCAACTTCTCGCGCCTATGATTTCAGAGATGAAACGATTGGCTCAAACTTTAAATGGAATGGCAACAGTTGTGGCGAGTTTTTCTTCTTATTCAGAGAAAATCCCCACCATCCCTTTCGGTTTTTAAATACCAGTTTAAATGTACAAATCATCTTATTTTTTTTTACAAAGTTTTATTCGGATAATGAAAAAAACTATTAAAAAAATTTGCTTGTCATGATTTCAAAACAATGGCCTTATTTCTTAAACGAGAGTTTCTATTGCTACTTTGCGAGCTTAATAAAATGTTGAAGAATAACCTGGTCGATCAACTTATTTCAGAAAATTACGGCTGCTAGGGCAAAAAATGTAAAGTGCAAAGGTGGAGCTTTCTACAAAAAGTAAAAACATCCGTTTTACGAAAGTGGGTTTCAAAAATGACTATTCACTCTTTTCCTCCCCCCTCAACTTAATATGGGACATAACCTATTCTAAAATTGAAAATAAAAGTATTCCAAAGTATATGATCGTAATTCCGTGATTTAAATCTTCTTTTTATATTTTTGATTTTGTTTAAATAAGAATAATGGCATAAAAATGATTACTTAGTTTCACTGAGTTCAAACTTTATGTCCTTTTTTATTGAATCTTTAAATCAGACTTCATAGGCCAAATAAACCTTATCAAGAAACCAAATTAATTAAAAGTTTCACAAACAAAATTGATTAAATATGTGTATTAAATTTGCCATTTTCTATTGTCAACCCCAGAAAAGATTACATTTTTGGTGTTTGTACAATTGCTTCTGTATTACAAAATTATTTCAAAATTGATTTGATGTGAAAATTCAATCAAACTTTCCTTTATAAATTAATTTATTACAGTTAAATTTATCTCAAACATTTAAAGATTCAAATTAAATGTAAGAAGGGCTGAAGATTAAAAGTGATTTAAATGAAATATAACAAGTGCTAAACGCTAAATATCTCACCTTGTCTAATCTGCATGGAAACCTTCAATGATTTGTTTAATAGTAAAACACTCATTCAGTGGAAGTTCGTTGCAACATGTAATTGAGAAAGACCAAATAAGGGCTCAAAATGGAAAGGGCTTCTGAGCACAGCTGAATCAGCTGCATTCGTTGCACAGGGATTCAAATTTTAAAACAATGGTGACGAAGCATTCCTAAAGAAAGATGCGTATCATCACATTCATCTGACAATAGGCCTTGACGAATTTTTCGATATTGCATCACTTGTCTTATCACAATAATATAGAACGCAAGAAAGGAATAAATTTCTCTCTCTGTGCAGATAAATCATGAAGTAGACCCACCATTTCCGATCTATTGAGCTCAATTTCCAATAAACGCCAGTGACTAATATTGAAAAATCACCTCCCCATAATGCTTATTGCATGAATTTAAACTGCAGGAAACCTTGAAAGTTATTACATTTTTGAAAAATGGTGCTATGACAGTCATAATAGAACATCACATGACATATATTAGGTAAAGGGCGTCAAGGTTTTTCTAACGATTTTACCTGATAAAGATTAAAGTCTAACTTAAAACTATTTAAGTATACTTTTGATAAATATTTATTTGATATCATCGAATGCCTTGATTTCCATGGCAAAAGTATTTTAAATCTAATATAAATATTATTTTTCTCATTCATTTTCCAGTCTTTCAGTGTTGCAGCATTTGGTTTATATCAATAAAAGTTTAATGAAGAAAACAAAATGCAACAGTTATTTTTAGCAAATCAAAATTGCGCAAAGTCAAAATAATTATTCTCGTTAAATTCTAAGAAACTGAAAAATATCGTTTGAATTGAAATCGTTTCCTTTTTTAATTCTTTATGCAAATCAATTAATCTACATGTATGGGGATGCTAGAAGTAGGTTTATTTCATTTTAAAATGAGCAAGATGTATCATTTTTTGTGTTGAATTACTTTGAGATTCTACCTCTTGATGAATGTTTGTTAGTAAATAAATAATTCCTTTAATATTGGAAATAAAATGAAGGGATAGATAATAGGAGGATTATTTGCATAGTTATTTTTTGCTTCTCCTCATTTCCAATTTCTAAAGCAAACAAAAGAAACAACGTCAGTGAGGCTTTTATGAAAGGTTTTTTTTTAATTTTCCCTCCTTCCTTAGCGTAATCAGCCACTTTAGAAGACCAAATTATTCGCTTATTATGGATTTTTTTAAAGTTGTTAAGGGATTGAGATAGAATGGATTTTTTAAATTCATTTTGTTATTTAATATGCATGGAAAACACGAATTCAAATGAATAAATTCACTTCAAATTAAAAAAGTGTATATATCCTGAAATAAAAGTGGACGTGATGACCCCTACTAAAGAATGGGATTACTTATTAAAAAAAAGCAGATGAATATTGTGATAAAATTCCATCAAAATGTTTCATATATAACTATATAGTTCCATTATTACTCATTGGAATGAAAGCATCCTGGCATAGAGGTAGCTTGTCTTCACCGTGATCTGGGCATCCCGAGTGGGGCATGGTTGTTCTCCTACTGTGTTCTACCGGTGAGTTTGTGAATGTGACCCACCTGTGAAAAGGATTCGTGCAAGCGAATATGTGAATCCTGAAGTAGCTAAATCGTACGCTTTGTTATCAGAAACTAGGCGTTAACTTAAGTGTTATACGCAGAGAAACGCCAGTTCTTTCGAAGCAACAACATACGCAATACGCAGCAGTAAAATGAAATTTATTATAGACGTTAGAAAAATTAATCAAGCCCAACATTGGGTCATTTAGTAAAATGAAAGAAAACGATGACCAACACACAAGAAGATCGTTCTACTCCTTCTGGTCATCCTTCTGGAAAGAAAAATACCTTTTTATATCTAATCGTCTCTCACATCATGACAAATACAAGCAATTACGTCAGACACGGTTAGCCGTTAACAAAGATAAATCTGCATGATTACAAATATTGCCAATACTCTTGGCCCTAGTTGGCGCTACTGAAAAAACAAGAGATGCTCATTTTCTTTGAATCGCGGCCAGGTAACTGTCTGCGGGCGAGTAAAGTGCCATAAGTGACAACAAAAGTATATTGTAATAACACTGCGTAAATAAAATCGAAATGATTAAAATTATAAAATGAAATTATTGTTAAAATTTAGAGGGAAAATTGTACTGAAATGAAGTTGATATTATTAAAAAGATGTATTTTTTTTAGTCTTAATGCATAGACCCTTTTTGTAAGATAATTGTTTTGAAAAGAATGAATATTTATTTCCAAAGCAAGTTAAACTAATTACACATCTCTCATAGGTTAAGTCAAGTTCTGCATTTTTCTGTTTTGAGCCATTTGTTTTTATTTATTCTATATCATCTTCCCTTCTACTGAAGGGGTTTTTTGATGACAAATCAAACCTTTTCCATAACATTTCCATTAATTAATTAAGAGAAGCGTTGAATTGAGTATAGCTATAAAAAGTTTCAGTGAAGCAGCTCGAAATTTGTGTGATACGTTGTTTATATTTGACTATTGCCAATTGGAAATAAGTAATAAGAGTGATTCCTGTTCCACGTACATTAGCTAAATTTATAGAGAGAGAGATATTTTATTGGCAATCGCTCAGATATTGCCAGATTTCACTGAACATTGAAGGATTTTGCCTCCAAAAACACTTCTCATCGAAAGATTCTGCATCACTCTCTGTATCTGGGAACCTGAAGAAAAGAAACAGTTTGAGAGTTAATATTTTTGAATTCTTTATTATTCGATTTTTATTTCACTATTTATAAACAATTTTCACACGCTACAAAAAATAGTCGAGTTTAAAAATCTTGTTTAAAATGTTCTCTCTTATTTTTGAAGAATAATTAGAATTTTATTTCTTTTCAAAAATAATTTCAGAATCATTTTTTAATAGATTGCAGTTTTTTTTAATGCAATTTTTTTGGGGAGGAAGAAGAATCCTGCTTTTAAATTACTAGATGCCACGACTTTTAGAGAATTCTTGTATAAAAATTTCGCTATATTTCTCGTTTAAATATAATGATATATCTTTTCTTATCTACAAAAGTAAGTATAAAAATATTACAAAAATTTACTATAAATTTATATCTTTACAGATAAATAAGAAATAATAATAAAACTATTTGAAAATTTGCTTATTCATTCTATTAAAATGTTTTTACAAAAATATTTTCAGCACGTGTAAAAAACGAACCTTGCAGGATGCTGAATTATGATTTTCTGTTTCTCAATATTATGACAGCATTTGTATTATTCTACCCTTTATTTTACTGAGCGTTATTATTATGCATTGTTTTTATGCGAAACTTCTTGCCATATTGTTTATTTATGTTTTTAAAAGACGTAAGCGAAAATTAATGCGCATAAAATATTTTTCTTAATGCAGTAAAGTACTATTTTCTGGATAAACTTGTGATAGAAATTTGCAATTTATAGAAATAGACAGTAGCTTCATATGTAAGACATGTCTCATAAACGGTGTAGAAGAAAAGAGAAAATACCGTTTAAAAATAATGAAATAATGAAATTGCGATCACGTGAAACACTAAGAGATGAATAAAATACTGAAAAGTACTATGATTTAGAAAACTATAAAATTATTTTTAAAAATTTCCTTAAAGTTAAAAATTTACGATTTTTTAAATTATCTTGTGGATAGTAGAAAGCACAGACAATACGAAAATCCCTGAAGAACCAGATTTTCATTACTTAATGCTTTGGGATTGATGAAAAAATTTAAGGCAAAGCAGAAATGAATGCACAATAATATAGCTTATCATTTTCATCCGAATTTTTATCGCAATGAAAATTAATGTAACAATATTCAGAAATATGTAGGAATGAAAAGGAATTATTGTCACCTCTTAACTGCAATAATTTTTTTTAAATCTATTATTTCTTATAATTAAGAATTACGTGAAAAGAAAGGAAGTTAGAATAATCTTATTATTAAAATTCCTTTTATTTATGTCTCCCAAGTAAAGTGAAAAATATTGTAATATTCAAAAAATTCCGAAGGGAAAAACTGACAAACCGCTATGCTTTAGATGTTGAGTCCGAAAACTGCTTTTTTGGAATTATGTCTATCAGTCAATATTTGTGGATATGGTACCTGAAAACCGCTTTCAGTCAGACGATTGAAATTTGGTACATGGAAGTAGGATCAAATTTAAAGATTTCTTTCAAATTTTGAATGAAATGACCCACGCACTCGAAACACTGCTTCAATGCCCGTGAATTCGAAACACAGAGAACTTAATGAGCTGGGTATTAATATTTCGTACAGAGATTGAGTGTCTTAAATAATAATTAAATTTTAAATCAAATGTGTCGCATTGGGAATAGTCTATAAATTCGTCCTTTTTCAGGCATGTAAGGGCAATAACTTACAAAATCAAAGACATAAATTCAGGAAATTCTGAATGTGGCTACAACTGTAGTTGTTGTTTGCCATGGCACTTGCCATTGATAAGCTCGCTGATCGCTATCAGCTATTTTAAGATTAAATTAGCGTCTCTTGTTTTTCAGTAGAGTCAACTGGGGCCGAAAGAACGACTTAGTTATTTCATGCTTCACATTCGCTAGTACAACCCCTTTTTACAGGGGGGCACATTCCCCTTAGAGCACAGAATAACAACCCTACCCGAACCAGGGACGCCCAGAATACTAGGAAGACACGCTACGCTTAAGCCAGGACGCCGGCTCAATTGTAGTCATACAGTAAAGAGTCAGTAAAACAAAATTTAATGTTGCGCAGTGTTTTCCACGAGCACAAAGAAATGTCGTAATACGGCATGGTATGGATTCAACTGATTTGTGAAGATACCACACCATGACTCCAGGGAATTCCTCAAATCCATGGGAGCTGAGATCTCCTAAGGACAACGCGTCACAAATCATCCTAGAATATGTTCAATAAGGTTCATATCAAGTGGATTCGATGCCCAAGAGAGGGAACGAAATGCAGGAAAGGGTTTCCGCGAGCCACTGTAGACCTACAGAGTGGCCCATTATACAGTAGGAATTGCTCACGTCCATCGGAATGTACACAAGACATGAATGGATGCAGTTGGTCAGAAAGAATATTAACTTACTGCTGATCTGTCACGGTTGAGTCATAGATGCATCCACGATCCCCTTTCATGTTAACTGCACACTCCATCACAGAGCCTCCCTCAGCCTGAGACAGCGTCCTGGTCTAGGACGAGTAGTGTCTCTTTCTAGTGATCAGGACGTCCCAGATTCGAGTTCGGCTCGGGCAAGGTTGTTATTCTGTGTTCTATCGGTGATTGGCGTGAATAGGCTCCCCTGTCAAAAGGGGTCGTGCAAGTGAATGTGACGCATGAAATAGCGTACTCCTGGCGCTACTAATTTAGGCTTAAAATCGCTGACAATGACAAGTGCCATTTGGAAACAACAACATCCTTATACCATCACAGAGCCTCCACAAGTTCGAACAGTTCCTTGTAGGCATGAGCGATCCATGGAATCATGGGAGTTTCTCTACGGCCATCCGCCCGAAATCTTTGGAAACGTCAGGCCAATCTTTAAAAGTCCAATAGCGATCCAAATCCGCAGCGATTTGTGGTAGAGATGAGCATCCATCTAGCGCAAGGATTATTTTCAGACCGATGATCCTGTTCTGTAAAGGTCTTTTTCCGGTTGTCTGAAAATTGGAAGTTTTACCAGCAACCTGATATTCGCGGTACATCCTTGAAGTCATAGTGAGCGAATTCCATTGCTACTTCGAAAATGCTGTTTTTCATCTTTTATGCGCTAACGTTTAATCCCCTTTGAAAATTTAATAACCTGCCATTCTAACTGCAAGAATCGATGTATTAGACACCATAGATTCTCAGACACCTGTTGTCTTATCGACGCACTGCCGACAGCATCGCATTACTCGGAATGGTCGAACACCTCCATTATTTGCATGCGACCTATGACATCAGTTTTCCTGGCTCTTCGATCTATACTAAATTTTAAATTTTGATAGGTTGAGAATAAGACGTCTCAAATGCAGACTCTTGTAATAGATTCGTGAAAAATACTAGATTCAGGCGAAAGATCTATATTTTGTAATTATCGTTCACCACTACCATTCAAGGAATTCATTGATTTACCTGAGGTTCAAAATATTATATAGATGAAAAACGCTAAGACCGAGATAATAGGGGTGGTCAGTTCATAAACCAGATAACATCTACGGGGCACGAGCCATTGCTCTTGTCTAGTGGCTATGTTATGAGGCTTCTAATCAAAAGGTCCCGAGATCTATTCCGAGCTAGTGCCACTTACCACATAATCATCGAGCAACTTTTGGAGGGACCATTCCTACTGATTTCATATTACATAGATATATGATTATCATTTTATAAATTTTTCCTATTATATTATATGAAAAATTATTATATATAATAATTTATATTCATATTATATTATAAATGGTTTCCTATTATATTATATATAAACCTTTTATAAATTCTTACATGCAGCTAATGGGTGTTAAGCGGAAGATTTGAACCATTGCAGAGTTTCAGAAGAAGGAAAGAGCAGCGGTCTCTGACACTCTGAAATCTACTAAATATTTTCCGAGATGGCCCCATTTACAGAAAAGGCGCAAGAACTCCTCACCCTAATCCACACTCAATCTTTCAGGATGCGAGTGTTATCGAAGGACTCTGCGACCCTTTCTTGCTTCGAATGTACTTGAAAAATGAATGACTGAGAAAGTATGGATAGTTGCAGGCATCTATAAACAAAGGTATCACAGTGCGCATTTTTCTAGTTTTACGTTATCACCTTTCACCTAGCATTCACTCTAACTGCACAATTAGTTCTTGGATTTGATGGATTTCCCTTCTTAAATAATTTTTTTTTCTGAGGATTCTTGCCAATTTTATTGCAGCTGAGGAATTCTCGCCCTTTGGGTTCTCTTCGGCATTAGTTTCTTTCTTATTTTTCCCACACCAAACAAGATGGAGTTATTCCTATCATTTATTTTTTATTCATCAGATGAGAAAACTCTATTTTTCTATCAGGCATAAAAATATTGGTTTTCTTCTTTATTTTTTATTCATCAAACATTAAAGGATTAGTCCTGTTCTTTATTTTTCATCCAGCGAAGTAGAAAACGTTGGTTCCCTTCTTTATTTTTCAAACATTAGGCATGGAAAGTTGATTCCATTTTCTTTATTTTCTTCGTCCATCAGGCTTGAAAACGTGGGTTCGATTCCATTATCTTTCACTCATCAGGAATTGTTCTTGGGATTGACATCAAGAAGATATGTCTTAAGAAATCGCTTAGATGGCAGACAATATGTTTCCACGATTCATGTGTAAACTGAATGAATATCGGTTACTTCTGTTTCGAATTTTTATAAATGCCTAGACATGTTTCCAGAAAAAGTTATCTTCAAACCCTCTTAGAACAAGAGATTTATTATAAAACAACAGGAAACTTTATTACCATAAAACTAAACAAGACGCCAATTAAACCTCCCATGAATTAAAAAAAAACACAATTTTGGAATTGTATTTGTTTTTCTGTATGTGTGAGAGCTCAAAAAATTTGAGCTAAAGGCAAAAAATGTCATATGGGATTTTTGCACTACATCTGTAGATTTCTATCAAAATTTGACTCAACGCCTTCATAGCAAGTGTCTGTGTCCGGCTGCCCAAATGATAATGAGCATAATAACTACAAAATTTGTAAAGAATGTAATTTGTAAAAGTAGGTAAACAAAAATTTTTATAATTTTAATATTGAAATTATATATTATCAGCCAATTTTTATTCGAACCTCTGGACTGGTTAGCTGTCCATTGATCCGTACACAAGTGTGAAAAATATGGTACATATGATAATTGAAACAATGAACAATTCGCATAAAGGAAATTTGGTATATCACCATGCTAATAAAATTTTAGTTTTGTATCAAAATTTGATGTCAGTAGGTATGCATTAAGCAACCAGGATGCATGCGAGTCACAATTTTAAGATGAACAAAGCACTGAAATGTGAAAAATACAAGCATTAGCAAGAATATCGTTCACGGTCTTGCTCAAAATGTACAAAAGAAGATAACTCTTTTTCTATAAAGAAAGCATGAGCATTTCTGAGAGATACCACTTACTTTGCGTCTTTTTATTTCCTATATAAATTCAGCATGCAATTGCATTTTTGCTCTTGGTGGTAAAAATATTAGTTTTCTTATTATCTGTAAATCAATACCGCAATATTTAAATTATATCTATAGAAAATAATATTGCTACGGAGTAGTAATTTCTTCTATTGGCTCTTTTTATCTAAACTTGAATTGTTCAGATCTTTGTATTAAAAGTTTGTGCTGGGAAAAATCATTAAAATGAGAATTAAGACATATTTTCTGGCATTAAAAATGTCAGAAAATCAGAGCAAGTGTTTCGGAAAATAATGGGCAACCAATAAAAAATACTCTAACCTTGCTGAAACAATACATGCACAGAGAGAAAATCATACTGTGTGCTTGAAGTTGGCATTTTAACCTGACAGAATGGTATAAAAAATACTATTTGAGAAATGCATGTGCTTATATTGAAAATTCTGTAGTTGTTGATCGTAGTTATTTTTATATTTTATTTCTTAAGAAAATTTAATTCATTCTTTTATTGAAGACCCATTGTTATTTAGTATTGTTAAAATAGATAGTGTTAAAATTCTAAAATATTGTATAAAATTGGAATTAAGGTTAATTATGGTAAAATTATTCTCTTATTTCAAACAACAATTGAGGAGATTGTAATAATGCTGGAAAAATAATAAAACTCTTTCTCATTATTTCTGTCTTTTTTCAAAGATTTAAAAGGAATTATTTCTTTCTATTTCCTTTGTCCACTTTCCTAATCGAAGATAATGCAGTCAGTTAAAGTGATGCATTATGTTTTTCTAATTATTAAAATAAATTTTTCTGTGTTTTTAATTTGTACCTATCAAAGAATAAATTTACTTTAAAAGGAGGATTTATATATATTCTTAATGGATGATGCCAATGACCACAACCTTGGCGAGAAAAATGAATATTCTGCAAAACTTCAATCATGGGCTATCTTCATTTAGAGACGAGATCTAGAGGTTCTTTTTGAGAATTCAGGGTATTGTTAGAAGATTTTGAAAACCGAAATACTTACAGAAACAGTCATTCTCTTTCTGAAGTTTTATTCACTAAGTGAATTCTAATCATGTACTCCAAGAGTTAATACGATTTCTAAATTAGCTAATTGCTGCCTAACTGTGTTGTGATCTTTTTGTAAGCCTAGATTAGGACTTTGCTTCTTGTGTTACAGATTCCTTCAGAAATAAAATCTAGATAGAAAGAGCTCTGGACTTTTCTCCGGGTATTTCAATTACAGTAACGTGCATATCCTATAAATATTTTAACAAACACTTTATCAATTATTTGGAATTAATAATAAAGTCACGGGAGCATTCAAGCTACTCGGCACATTAGAAACATACCCAATCTCTCAACACTTCGGTTTATGAAATCTCTCACCATTCAAGAAAAAAATCAGCGTAAAATGATTTGAAAAAGTAAAAAAAAAAAAATATTAATAAAAGAGTATTAAAAAATTGATTTACCACCTTCATTTTCTCTTTAATGCGCTTGAATAGATAGGAAAAAAATTTCAAGATGAATATATAGTTATAACAGTTATATATAAGTTATAACAGTTAGTAAAGAAATGTAAATTTTGAAAATTACAATACATAAAAAATTCAGTTTTACTGATAAACAAAGAAGTTTTGAAAATAAAGTTTAATTTGAAGATGAATATATGAAATTTGAACAAAGAAAATTTAAAGAAGAATATATGAATTTTTTTATAAAGAAGAGTAAACTTTGAAGATGAATGTATTAAAAAATATATTTTAAAGATAAGCAAAAACAGATTTTTAAGATTATAGATAAATTCACGTTGCCCACATTTTAAATTTCCTAAGTTTTTAGATAAAAAATAAAACTAATATTCCAATGGACAATTAGTCACATTGCTCTCAAACACTTTACGCAAAACAATAGGTAAAAAGAATTGCAACTCATATTCAAGCATTTTTCTTATTTAATATGTGTATCAATCTCTAATATGTTTTTCTGTTTGTAAATAGAATGTTACCAATGAATTGGCTTGATTAAAAAAAACCAATTTCATGCTTCTATGTCTCTAACCACCTTGGGGCTGTTCTGTCTTCCCTAAAAAAGAATGTGAAGTGAAGAGTAGACGCACAACTGCGAGGTGATGGAGGCGAAGATTGAGCTTCATTTGTAGAAGTAGGATCGGGTCGGGTCGGGTTGGTCTAATGCCACTTGGTCATACCAAGCCGAATGAGATTTCGCTCTTTCGAATGAAGGCAGAGGAGTGCGCCTTTCGTTGTGAACTAGCCCTGTTGAAGTGAAAGGGCGTCTTTTCTCGAACACACACGATACATCCCTTTTTAGGGGGTGGTCGAACACATTCATCCATCTATAAGTCAGAATTGAGATCCAAAATCAGAGACCTGACTCAGTGCCCCCCTAGAGGTTATGGGAGCTTGGAGGACTTAATGAACGTGCCCCAAATGCCATTAGCAACACGGCCGTCATGAAGAGGATAGAACTCGCTACCCTTCGTTTGCGAGACGGACGCTCTACCGACCAGGCTACCATCCGCTACCACGGCTCATTTGCAGGAGCTCTGAGGAGAACTTTGAGTCTGGCATGTGCACTTATTACACATGGTATAACAGAATGTAGTGAAAGATAAAATAAGTGCAGGAAGCAAAAATAGTATAAGATATGACAAGAAATAAACAACAACTAACACCAGGATATTTATTTAAATAAAATATTTCAATGGTAAGCCATCAAAATCATTTCAAATCAAAAATAAGAAATAAAGGAATATGTTTTGCGTATGAATGACTAATTATCTTTACATATAAAACAGCCTAGGCATTGAGAATTTTGGAATATTTATTAAACATCAAGATTTTGAATCAATCGCACTTTAAGTTTGTAGCTCTTCTGTATTCACTGATCTTTTTGCCGGTGACTGGGTGCACGCAGAAACATTTGCCAATGGATCCCCAGCACTGCATCTTTTTGTATGTTCCATCCTCTGCACAGCGGGGCTTATAGGACCCGATCAGACCTGCAAGACAAATAAGCAATCATTTAGAAAAATGAGATAGTAAGAAAAAGGATTATATGGAGTTGGAACTTTAATAGTGACAACACTACTGTAAAAACGCCGCTCAACTGAACCAAAGAATGGCGGTAGTCACACGAATGGTGTCAATACGTGGCACCAAGACGTTTGAAATTTCTTCAGAACCCCAGTAATTGGACAGTTATGCTGGTTCTCGTGTCATCCTAAAGATAGCGCTACCCCACAGCAGACCTTCCACAGATTCTTGCTGTGGTAGACCGGTCCGTTCGAACTACAAACAGAACAGGCGCTGCTACAGGTGACTTCATTCAAAATGGGTAGTACAACATGTTGGCGACTATGTTGAAGGATTGTAAAACATGGATTGCTTTTGTATTTCAAATAAATAGTTGTTCTAATAGTTGTTAATATATACACTGAAGTGAAAAAAGTCATGGGATGACTGTTAATATCGTGAAGGTTCTCCTTTTGCCCGGCGAACTGAAACAACTCGACGTGTCATGGAGTCCACAAGTCGTTGGAAGTCCTCTGCAGGAATATTGAGCCATGCTGTCTGTATAGACGTCCATAATTGTGAAAGTGTGGATGGTGCTTGAGTTTGGGCACGAACGAACCTTTCGATGATGTCCCATAAATGCTCGATGGGATTCATATCGGGCGATGTAGGTGGCCAGAACATGCACTGGAATTGTCCGGAATGTTCTTCAAACTAATCGAGAACAGTTCTGGCCCGGCGACATGGCGCATTTTCATCCATAAAAATCCCATCGTTGTGTGGGTACGTGAAGTCCATGAATGGCTGCAAGTGATCTGCAAGCAGCTGAACATAACCATTTCCAGTCAATGATCGGTTCAGTTGCACCAGAGGACCGAGTCCATGCCATGTAAAAACCGCCCACACCATTATGCAGCCCCCACCAGCTTGAACAGTGCCTTGCTGACAGTTTGGGTCCATGGCTTCGTGGGGTCTGCGCCACACTCGAACTCTACCATCAGCTCGTAACAACTGAAATCGTGATTCATCTGACGACGCCATGGTTTTCCACTGGTCTAGGGACCAGTCGATATGCTCACGAGCCCAGGAGAGTCACTGCAGGCGATGTCGTGCTGTTAGTAAAGGCACTCGAGTCGGTCTTCTGCTGTCATAGCCCAAGGAAGACAAATTTCGCTGCACAGTCCTATCGGACACGTCCCTCGTACGTCCCACATTGATTCCTGCAGTTATTTGACGAAGTGTTGCGTGTCTATTAACACTGACCATTCTACACAGACGTCGGCGGTCTCGGTCGTTAAGTGCAGGTGGTCGCCCACTGCGCTGTACATGATGGGATGTGATGCCTGAAATTTCATACTCTCGGCACACTCTTGATACTGTGGATCTCGGAATGTTGAATTCACTAACGATATCCGGAATGGAATGACCCATGCGTCTAGCTCCAACTAACATTCCACGTTCAAAGTCTGTTAATTCTCGTCGTGCCACCATAAATCACGAAAAACCTGTTCACATGAATAACTTGAACGCAAATGAAAGTTCTGGAAAACGAACTGCGCATTTATACTTTTTCGCTGCGATACTACTGCCATCTGTATATTTGCATATTGCTATCCCATGACTTTTGTCACTTCAGTGTAGTTGCCACTATTAAAGTTCCGACCATCGTAGCATGCCTCAAAATGCACAACAAGAAATTTAGCATATTTCATCCGTATGTTCATTGATCAGGCAAATAACGATTCACATTGCCTTTAGCTGGATCTCGAGTTTGAAAGGCATTATTTTAGATCACAAGGGAAGGGTACGAGGTTTTAAATTCATTTCGGGATTTAGTACAATGACAGTGTACAGTTAGAGTGCTCATTCGTGAAAATATTAAAGCGCAATGGCCAGCGAATTTCCAGAAAATGACCTTTCAAATTTATAGTATAGCTCGTGTACTTTTAATGTGTAGCCTTGTAAAGCCACGATTAGAAGGCGCTAAAGTAGAAACCATGAGACGTTCGAAGTTCTGCACTGGGCTAAAGTTTTTTTTTTTTTAATTTCTTATTTTTTCTAAATTATTTCAAGTCAATTATACTTTTAATCTATATGATTTTCCTTTTTTATGTAAAAATAAATATTTATCCTCAAAATTTGTCTATTAAAATTAAATTTTAAGAGAAAAATAATTATAAATATGAATTTTTTAAAAAATATTCAGAATTACATGAATTAAGTTAACAATTTAAAAACGGCTTCAATTAATGTGATACACGTTTTTATGTTTCCGACGGTGCTTGTCATCGACAAGCCTGTTCATGAAGCCAGCGATTTTAAGCCGAAATCTTTGCGTCTCTTGTCATTCAGTAGCGTCACCTAGGGTCAAGGCTACGACTCAGCTACTCACGCGTCACAACCGTTTAAGACCAATGAAATTTATTTGCTAATCCTTTAAGATTTATTATGTGGATAATCTTTATTAATCATTTGTGCAAGACGTCATAATAAATCTATCTCCTCTGAAATACTTTATGATAATTACCATTCTGTTTCATGTATGTAACAAAAAAATATAAAATATTTTTAGGGTACCCGTAATTTAATTAATATTTATCATTATTTAAGTTTGGTTTTTTATTTGTATTTTTATTCTTACGTAAAATAAAATTTGGATTCAAATATTAGGTGAAAGAATATATATTTTTTGAAACATTTATATTCATTTTTGATTGATAAAAATAATTACAAATTAATTAAACTTGCCTGTAATTTATTAATTTTTTTAAAAAAAACTCAATTATATATTTAATTTTTAAAAAAAAATTTAAATTCGGGTATTAAGAGAAAATAATTTTTTTCCCATACAAATGATTATCACATTAATTGAAAACATTTTTAAATTATTGATTTGTCTTAAGGTATTCTTAATGTTTAAAAAGCGCATTCATAAATATAATTATTTTTCTTCTAAAAGTGAAATTATAATACAAAAATTTTTATGAATAAATATTTGCTTTTTGTATAAAAAAATACATAAATTTAAACTTGTGTAATTCGTTAAATTAATTTCAATTAATCTAGAAAAAAACAAGTAAAAAAGTCCAAACTGCTAGCTTAGGGCCAAACACGGGTCTCATGAATGTCATGCCAATGCCTTGCACCATTCTTGCAAGGTATAGTATGATGTGTTTTACTGGCATAAGGTCCAATTTAGGACAAGCTTCACCATCTACAAGGATTTTTAAATAATTCTTTTATAAAACTGAAATTAAGTTAACTTGAAAATTTAAATAAGATGAGTATTTAAATAATTGAAATTAATTTAACGTGTTGCTATTGTCATGGCAATGACATCACGTTATTAAGGTATTATCTAAGCTGAGAGTTTAAGGGCCGTTTTCTCAAATTGTGGTTTGATATTTTCGTGAAGAGACATTTTTAATGTATATTTATAATATAATAATTCCCTTTCTTAACAGTCTCTTTCCGAATAATTCTTTTTCAACTTCATGTATATACATGTTCACTAAAATCAAAACACTCCTACTCTGAGCTCTCAATACAGGGAACTACCCAGTGTAAAGGATCCAAAATTGTTGAGCATACTTTTTAAGACGGGTTGTTTGAAAACATTAGTTTGAAAAATGCCGGTAGACGGCACTTCACACTAGAAAATATGCTGCAAGGATATAAAATAATACGTTTGTAGCACATTTTATTCGAACCAATGAAGCATTGAATTTCTAGACCACACTGTTGCAGGGAAAACTATTCAACATGGTTCTTTTCAGCAAGATGTAAGATCTTCAATCTGCAGACAGCTTGTTTAAATGAGGATTCTAATTGGTCGATTGTGATGCTTCTCACATGCAGAATGATACTGTCTTTCAAATCTGCCGAGGTTATTGGACGTCCAAGATTTACAAGATTTTTAAGTATCCCTCAACACGGTCAAAAACCCAGGGATTAAGATCTGGAGAATGAGATGATCATGTCTATGACTCCATCATTACTAGAATATTGCAGAAGAAACTAGTGTACCCTGAATCCCATGTGTGGAAGCCCTCCATCTTGCATAACGGTAATTAAATCAAGAATTCAAACCGTTGCATTTAAAGTACAGCAAAAGTTTCTAGCATGTTTTGGTACCTCCTGGCCGGTACACGTCATAAGGACACTGCGTGTAACATTTTCGGAAAAGAAAGGAACAAGAATAAATGCAGCCGTAAATCTATACCAGATAGTAGCTTTCAGTGAGTGAAGTGAAAACTCTTCGAAGGTACGAGGTTTTTCCATGTTCGAAATTCGACAGTTTGGATGCTGACTGTTCCACTTTAATGGAAATGAGCCTCATCGCTCCAGAGAATCTTCCAAGGTCACGATGCACCCTTTTCAACTCTAGCCAAAAAATGTCAATGCAAATATCAGTCGCTTGTCCTTGTCAATGTGCGACAACTACTGATTGTAACAAATTTTATACGAGTAAAAGATTCCTTTTTTTTCAGGATGTTCCACATTGTAGGGAGGGGGGGGGGGGGGGATTCCATTGTGGTAAAGTCTTGGCTTCGGAGCCAGAGGGTTTCAGGTTTGAAATTCGATTCCACCAAAGAAACGCCGTGTAAGCATGTCTGGTGCAAGTTGAATCTGTAATCTAAACTTGTAACCTTATTGAGCCACGATTTTCCTGGTAGTAAGGTGAGCTCGTCAAGTTCGAGACCCGATCTTACAGAAGAATCGGCTTGTAATGGGGTCTGTAATGGGCCAAACGTCCTCCCACTGGTGTGGTGCGGAAGCTGGGAGAGTGGGGCTACCAGCTCAGGTGTTGTCATCTGACGGTGGTTCAAAATGGTGAGGTCCGACCCCAAACAGCCGTAGTGGGGCTTCCTAACGGGACGTCAATATAACTAAACTAAACTCCACATTGCAGTGTAGGGAATACCCAAACGCCGTGACACTGCACGTGCTCTATTACAGCCTACAACGTTATCCATTGACCGTTTAAAAATAGCGGTGGCATCATCTTCAACAACATCTAAACAAGTCGATTTGAGTCTTTTACCCGGCTGAACCATAAGATCTGCCGTTTTCTCGAATCGAACGATCATATATCAAGCGATTAAAATAACTTAATTGACTCTATAAGTGAACTCTAAAAAGATTATTCGGGCGAATTTAGAAGATCAGATATTTAAAGGCAAAGAATGCGTTTCGTTTCTGAGTTGTCAAGTTTTCAAAATGGTGAAATAATGCATTATCAGCTAGAGCACACGTTTCAAAATTTGAAAATGTTATCATATGAGGCATTTAGTGGAAAATCGCTAAAAAACCACTATAAATATTAAATTATCCAAGTTAAAAAGATGAAATGAAAATTAAACATACCTTCTGCTTTCTTTCTTTCTTGTTCACAAGCAGATAAAGCTAGTTTGCAGGAACAAAAGAAAAAAAAAATTATTAGGAAGACACCTGATATGCAGTCTGTATTTTTAGTTAATATTAGTCTTGAATTATCAGTAAATTTATATTAATTCATAAAAATAAACGAATAATATTTTACTTTAATTTATGAACTATGGTAATTTTATGCATTACAACCAATTTATTAAATTTATTTATTCATTTTCTTACAGTTTAACCCGAACTGGAGAAATGAATTTCTTCACTGAAAATGACAACATTATTACTTTTCTTTTTCGTCTTTTGAAAACAGGTTTTTTATTTAATTTGGAAATCATGTAAATACCAAAAATATGAAAAATTTTAAATTTTATAATATTAAATGTTGAAAAGATGTGACAAGAAGAACCTAGCAGTCTTCTAATGAGTATTTACTTCGTTTAGATATTACGGAATGAAAGTTAGGTTAACAACATTTAGAATCTACGGAACAAATATGAAGAGTACAATATTTTAAAAAATTAAGTGTTCCTTTATTCTTTTTGTGTTATACAAATTAAAAGCAATTTCAGAGACATGGAGTCAGTGACTCCATAAAAAACAGCGAAAACTTTGCAAAATGATAACTCTGTTATACGCTCGTATTCGTACTCAGACTTTTGCCAACTTACTGCTGAGCATGGAGATATCGAAGAGATTATCCCATTTAATAACAAAATACCACTTGATAATAAGAGCTAATGAGCAACATTGAACCCTGTTAGCTCTCGTCTCTAGTAACGGGTTAACTATAAACAAATGAAGGAATTAATCAGTTATATCACTATATTCGTATGATTTTATTCTTAATTTTGTTTCATTACTTTTAAAATGTGAACATTTGATAAATTTAGAGTAAAGTTTGCTTCAAAATATATTTGTTGACTCAAATATAAGAATAATGAATTGAAATAAGAGTTTTTCATTTTTGTCATATTTTCAATAACCTGACGGTTTCGTTTTTTCATTAAAGTCATCAGATACGCCAACAAATATGAAAGCCAAATTTGTCGCCAAGGCCAGCGCATCGTTGAGCGCGTGAAAGAAATTTTAGTTAGAATGGATGGGCCTGTTTGCAGCATGGACACGAGATTCTTGTTAAGGTTTCTAAAAAGTTACTTCGCTTGTTTCTTCTGTGTACATTTCAAGCATCCAGCACCTCATATAACCATACTGAAAATGTAAGATCACTCTTTTGAATAATATGAAAAAAAGTTTTATTTTCTTTAAATTTTATCTGTCGCCTCCTATTTTAGTTAATATTTTCTTTCTCTTTGGAGAGCCTTTACTACGTTTAAAACAGATGCGAGATTTAGAATTAATATTTTATTTTTGTCTTAAGTATTCTTCATTAGTGATAATTTCTCATTGAAAACTGCTCATCAGTATCTGACGGATCAACAGCTTAAAATTAAACCAGGTCGTTTTGTATTTTATATTAAGATATGGACTCCAAAAATGCTTCGTTTCAGATTTTGAAGACCGAGGATCTAAAATTCGACTCCATTTAAAATTCTACTGAGTTATTGACACACAAATAAAATTTATTGAGACTGGCTTAACAACTTGATTATAATGTGAAAACGTGGAAATTAGGTTTCAGCCAAGTTTTAATTTTTTTTTAAATGTTCAAATTTATAAAATTTTTATTTTTAATTACGGTTTCGCTCTTATATATCAAAGGTTTTTCAAATAAGAAAATTTTTAAAGCATAAATCCTTATAGAGTGTAGTATGAAATTTTTGCTGTTAATACATGTCATTAATATTTTTGCAGCGTTACATTGGTTTAATAACAATAAGTGTTCTCCATCTGACAGCATTTTTTCTCTTTCTATTCTGAATACTATTACAGCTTGCTCTGCGCAGAAAACTTCTCGCGACTCTCCGCTTGCATGTCGCCATCTACTTCTATTCAGTGCCGAAAATGCCCCTTCATAAAGAGCTGACGTGAAGTGATATGTAAATAGAAATAAAGGTGGAGAAACATTTTTGAAACCTTCTTTCCGAAATTCCCGAGCAGCACTCAAATGTTGCACAATATTGTATGACATGGTTGAATATTCTCAATATTGTTTTATATTGTGGGATATTGTTTAGTATTAGACAATATTGTTCTATATCGTGCTACAGGCCGTGCTACCTGAGCCTTAGTAGTACACAAATATTATACAATATTGTATGACATTGATCAATATTCGCAATATTGTTTAATATATAATATC